>JAKUCM010002578.1:0-70214 GCA_023374145.1 Lepidium sativum | reverse complement strand
AAAACATTACACTGCCTCTAATTGTGAAAACATATCCAGTTTACGATCAGGTTTTGTATGTGTCCGATAAATAGCTTGGATCTGCAAAACAATCTAAATTAGCAGTAGAATTGTTGTTATAAGATAATCTCAAATTAGTTGTTTCCTGGAGATAACAAAATATATTATTTTATTCAATTCTAGTGTCTACGCGTATGTCATGAACTTTTAAAGATGTATTTTCGCTCTTCTCTCTCTTGATTTACTTTTTGTTTTGCCGAAACGCTGTATTTTTCGTTTTTCTTTGGCTATAGGAATTGTCCTGATTATAAATTACGAGATGAGAAGAATTATTGGCGAGTCGAGTAGAAACAACACCAGTTGACGGAACATACTATGTGAATTCTCGTCGAAAGTCACAAATTAGAAACATCGCCACTTTTTTCCTCGCGCATACAAAACTCTTGTATTTCTGCATTCTAGAGATTTTGAACTTGTTTGGGCCAGCAGTGTCCGTAGAATTTTTAGGCGTCTCGGTATTTATATTATCATTCTTAAATGTCGGAGATAATACTTCCTGGATATTCTATTTTTTTGTAGTGAAACATCCCACTTCGAGATCTCTGTCTCTTGATTTTGACGCGAAATTTAAAAACTCCAACAAGTTCCACATATTAGTTAGAAGAATATCTTCGACGATCTTCTTGCGAGGAGTAAATCTCGGATCAACCGACGTAAGTCCCTTGTCTTAGTTTTTGTTGAGCAATGTATCTAAACGATGGGCTAATAATGCATTTCTTTTAAGCCAATATGGTTTAGGAGATTTCCAAATACCTGACATCATGGGCGGCTTGGACACCGCTTTGGATGAAGGACTTGCCCAAACTAACGATGTCGTCGTTCTTCCAACTAAAGAAACTAATCTTCAGCAAGTCAGTCTGAGAAGATTCATCATCTCCAAGATGTTGAAACTACTGCAGTCGTTGGCGCGAATAATAGTGAGACCGAAATGGTGATTGGGCTCAAAGGTGTCTCAAGTGCTATTTTTGTCGAAGTCCTCGAGATAGATACCGTTAAGGGTTATGGGGGCTTGTTAAGTTTCACAAAAGGCACAATCTAAGATGCCTAAAAAAACAAAGAAGAGATCTGCTGAGAAAGCAGATAAATCTATTAAAGATCTGAAGCCAAAAGGCCAAAAATCCAAGGTCAAAAGAACTAAAAGCGACCCTAAACAATTAGGTAAAAAAGTCGAAGTCCATTTTCTAAGCGTCTGGTTGAAGAGGTGATTTGATGTTGTTCGATGATGTCAGTTTGTGATTCGGCCCTTGTTGTTGGACAAGCAGGTGTGGCCATTGCTGGTAAAAGAAAGGAGACAGAAGATCCTCCTTCAGAATCTGTCCCTAGCACACACACAAAAAACGATTGGAGACTTCCTCTTTTCTCACGATCACAACAAGTTAGCCCCCTCCCCCTCGTTATTCATCCAACATCATTAGCTGACTTGTTGCGTAAGATCAGGACCACCGTCGGAAAACTTCCTCCTCCGGATCGAATGAAATAATGGTTATGCATAAAGTAAGAAACTGACTTGGAAACATAGCACTCTTCTAGATTTTCACATGTTCCTGACGTCCCATCTTTGATCAATCACTGAAACAAAACAACGATTGGTTGAAGTTATAACCAGACATATAAACAAAACCACAATACTCAGTTTTCACAATAAACCATTACCAACTGGTCAAAACGGAACTAACCGTAGATGAGCTATAACGGGTCAATGAAGGTGATTCCCAAATTCAAGGATCATCTAAAACAACAATTTCCACTACATATTTGTATTCAAAAGCAATATACGAAAGAGGATAAATAATGATGATTAAAATAGAGTAACCCCCAAAGAGAAAGAGTTCTCCAATGAGGTCTACAATATCTTTGATAGCCTTTTCCTTGTTAAAAACATGAATTTCTAGATTAATGATGAATCTCTATATCAGTAAACAAATCCAGAATCATCAAATCTCACGAATTGAGCTAAACGATAACATATTACCGAGATAAGAAAAGACTTAAAGACTAAACTTTCTTATTAGGGTGCCTTTTTAATCTCCAATGAAGGAATCAAAAATCCTAGAAAAAGAGACGAGAAGACATAAGACGATGCTTAGATTTGTGTTTTGCGTTATTTTTTATTATTGTTATTTTTAACAACAATGAAGAGTATTTTAGTCTTTTATTGTTGTTTACAACTCCATCTAGATACACTTTCTAAATATATCTTGAATTTTTGAAAATTTAAGATGCATTTAATCAAAACATCTAGATTTTTCATCTAGATAAAGTATTTAACTATGTGTAAACAAACAATAATTTGTATCTCCATCCATATAAAATATCTATATGGACAAACATAACCTAAATCACAGTGAGTTTACCAACGAACGCTAGATTTTTTATTTGTTACGATGCTATTTTTTTTGGATGATTGAGCACTATACAGACAAAATAACCAGAAAATGTATATAATTCATATAGATGGTAGAGATGTTTGCCTAAATTCAGATCGATGGATAACGATGGTCAGTAGAATAAAACTAACTAAATAGAATCTAAAGTAATAAATTACTAACAAAAGATTAAACAAGTAGTAATAAATTACTTAAAATCAAACGGACAAAGATAGGATTGATCATGATTAAATTGAGTATTGCTTTAGCAAAATAGAATTATAGAATAGATAAGAAGAATCTTACAAATCCAGATGGAGGTCTTACAATGGTTCATTTTATACGCCACTTAAAATTCAATATTTTGTTAATCGTACAAACTGAGACAAACAAATCATACCAGTCAAAATTTTATGTAGGAAGATACGTTTTCTTGGTATATAAATATCTTATATTTTCTAAATGATAAAACAGATATTTCTATTTTTCCTCATCATTTCTGATGATATAAGTTTGGACCGATGTTTACACTTACTTTAAGCTTTTGCATCTGCAAAATAATATATTATATCGCAACTGGTTTGCTCTGTTTGTGGGATAAAAATAGGTAAATTACACTAAACGATTTACCTGTTAAAGTAACAACTATTCCAAAACTATATATTTTTAACTTGTAATCATTTATCACATTCATTATATTCCTCTAACTACCATCTTTCTGTTTATTCTTTTTCTTTTTTTGATAAAGAGTTAAAAGATTACTCGCCATTATATGTATAAAAGCATAAACCATGTATACCGTTAGGATGACAAAAAGATGGACGGAAGTGGCCAATTAAGAAAGTTTAAGACCTAATTAATTCCAAACGCGTATTTGAAATATAACAATTTAAAAATGAAGAAATTGCGACTAATGGTAAGTGGAAAGCAATATAGGTAAAAAGGACATCATCCTCTTTATAATAGAGTGAATTATTAAACTAGTCTTTTGTAAATTCTAATTGAATATAATAGTCTAAAAGCTTTTTTATTACAATTCTATTCTTTTTTAATTTTAATACTACTTTACTCCTTTTTCTTTTAATAAAAATTGTTACAAAATTATTGATTAATGTAATGTTGTAGGTTTCGTTGTCAAGTGTTGTAAGTCTAAGTGTCTTATGTTATGTAGGTTTACAAGTTTAATTGTATGGATTAAGTTCTCCTAGTTATAGTCCCTTTGTTGTAGGTTTTTTGTTAAATTCCCTTGGTTTTATAAGTTTTTCATTAAATTCTCCTTGTTATGTAGGTTGTGTTTTTCATTTGTTGTAGGCTTAAGGTTAATTTGTTATAGGTTTTACAGTGGTCTTTTTAATAGGTTTATATATGAGTCGTTGTCGGTTTTGTAGGATTGTTTCTCTTATTTCTCGACTTAGTTCTCTTGTAATGTAGATTTTATTTTCATTTGATGTAGGTTTTATGATTATTTGTTGTAGGTTTATCTATCAACCATTGTAGATTTTGTAGGATTGATTTCTCTTTGTTGTAGGTTTATATTTGCGTCTTGTAGGTTTAACTACATCGTCCTTGTCTAGTTATCATATTACTAAGTTTTTCTGAATTGTAGGTTTAGTGTTTTAGTGTTGTATGTTTATTTAGTAGCCATTTTGTAGGTTTTACTTTTATTTACCCTAGGATGCGAAAATACAATTTTACCTACATAAAAGCATTTGTAAACCTACAAAAAGTTTATTATAAGTTTATTTTTGTGTCATGTAGGTTTCTTCTCTGATATATACGTCTTTGTTGTAGATGAAATATTGGAAGGCTCATCGTACTTTAAGGGAAGCACGAGTATGGGTGAGGGGAACATCGGAAAGCAATTTTGAACAACTTCCCTCCTAATTATTTATGATAAGACAAACCAATCCCTACACTCTTATTAAGTTAGAAGTCGACAAAGATCAAAAATTCAAGTTTATCTTCATTGCTTTAGATGCAAGTATACCTGGATTCCCATATATGAGGAAAAAAATTATGCAACACTTGTCCCTGAAGAAGTGCGAGCAAAGGTTTGTAAGCCTATTTCTATACATAAACAAACAGGTAGACTAAAGATCTCAGGAATCAAGGGTGCGTTAGAGATTCTACTAAACGTCCACGAAAAACTACACTTGTACAAAGTGTACGAAACCACAATGAACTTGTTATTTTCTTGTGTTTGACTATGTACCATTTGTGTTTTATTATGTAAAATTTGTGTTTGATTATGTACCATTTTTTTTTGCTTAATCCTTCATTAAAATGTTTTTAAACCTACCAAACCTACAAAAAATACGATAAACCTACATCGAAACAATAATAAACCTACAAAGGACAAAAAGCAATTGTAAACCTGCAACTGTAAACCTACAAAACGTTTTTAATAAACCCATCAAGACAATGTTAAACCAACGAATATCAATTAGAACCTCCATGATCATTATGTTTATACCAACTAAATAATATGCTACAGATAATCTTTGCAACTACAAAAATTATATAACATCACATTAATTACTATCCCAATGGATCTTGTTGAGTGTATGTAACTAGTTGACATCTTGTATAACCATCATACACTCCTCGTAAGTTCGGATCAGTTAAGGCAAGAACACTTTTTTCATTCAACCTCATCGAAGGCCTCTGTCGTATACTTTAGGTGAACAAATGCCATGATATTGTCTTCCAAACTGTCCATACCGCACCCAAGGGTCCAAACACTCTACGAACTTCAATGAAGAGACAAAATAATCTCATGCATCACTTTTCTAAGGCACTCTTCTCACGCTATATACATAGTAAGCTTTCACAATTTCTTGGAATCCTTACACGGTGCCATTTTTTCAGTAGTAGGGAATAAACCTCGAATAAACCTATAAAACAAGAAGTTTACCAGTTGATAGAAAGTAAACCTATATTACGGTTGCCAGAAACCTTCAAAGTGGTCACACAATATACCTTGCAGGACTCAAAAATTGCACTCTCGGTGTTGCAAAAGGCGAAAGATTCATTCTAGAAACCTCCAAAACTATTCCAAAAACCTATAAACATGCACCATAAACCTACAAAACAGAAGAGAGAAACCTAGAAACCTATACCAGATACCTACAAAACACTTACGTCAATAGTCAACCACCCATACTCTTTATTACTTCGAGAAAAAGAATGACGGAGAGAAGAGAACGGCGAAGAGAAAAAGAGAACGGTGGAGATAAGAAGAGAAGGAGGAAGTTGTCTCCAAAACTTTAGGATTTCAATTTTTTAGTTTTTAGATATTTTTTCTTTTGCAATTATAGTGGCAATTTCGTGATAAAAATAAAAAACATATTTTTTTAAATTGAAATAAAATTCTCGTACTAAAAATGTCACAGTAAAAAATTCAAGACATTTCATACTTTTAGCTTTTTTAATTATACAGCAAATACTTTTGCTAGGTTTACTCGAGTGTCTCCTATGTGATTTTGATTGTAAGTGTGCGGTTCCCGGCGAGTTTTTCTGATATATAATCGATGTTGACAAAAAAAATAATAGAAAAGATATAGAACTGTTATAGTCATTCTTTCTATTTAATATGTTGTTTATGTTTTGTCATAAATTTTAAACTCGTTTATTTCTTTCTTTGCCTTTTATTTTTATTATATCTCAAACTCACAAAATGGAATACATCATCCATTTTTTAAGTTGTATAGTTCCTTTTATATCAACTAAAAATTCGAACCCAATAACTCCATCGTGGTGACATTGTGTATGATATTTGAACCAAGTAAGCATTTATTCTATTTTCTGAAGTGAAAATCACTCTAATATTTATCGTAGTACTAGAATCCAAAATTGGTTTAATAAGCAATAAAATTTATTGTGATGTATTCCAAGATATTAGGTTTGAAACAATTACAACTTTTATCTCGAATAACATGTTAGATAGTGATAAATTTTACATCAGAAAATAAAATTATTTTAGTCTAATTTATATATGTGTGTTACATGAACTACTTTATTCATTATTAGTTTTAACTTGGAAATCATTATACTTTCCTCTTTTCCAATAAAACATTTGACACAATGCAAGAAAATTTTAATATTAGGCTCTTTAGAAATTAGTAAAATTGTGTTTGATTTTAGATTTCATTACGGCATGGATAAAATTTCAGAAGGAACCGATAATTTTGAATGCAAAAAAAAAAATGTGAATTATAAATGAATCTGAATAAAACATAAACTTATGTGAGAAATGTTTTGTTTTCGTCTTTGTTCCTATTAAAGGATATTGGAATGGCTTGTAGATATTATATATATATATATATATATATATATATATATTAATTACTGAGGCTTATATACATCAACACATTTTTGTATTTTAAGATATTGGAATTATTTTTTTTTTTCTTTTTAGAGCAACAACCATTTATTCTTTAAGTAATGCTTTTTAGTAATAATAGAAATAAGAATTAGGTGCGTAAAAATAAACTTATGGTATGTTGAAAATCAGAGAATACAATAAAGATTTAATATATTGTTTTGCAATGTGCCAAATTTTTACTAAATTTTTAAATAAAAGATTTTTACAATTCTTCTGTTTTTGGTTTTATTTAATCTCCCCAAAAGAATGTGATAAATCTAACCTAAGCAATTTCTAGGTTAGTCCCTAATCACTCCCCGTGATACACAATCAAAAAACATAAACCTGAACACTCTCCTTCACAACGATTTTTTTTGGTTCGTTATGAAGTTACAATTATCTCTCAAATTTCAAAAGTGTTAGACGACCTCTACACACCGTAGAACTTTTTTATAGGTCGAATCCCTTAACCTAAAATCTCTCAAATCTTAAAATAGAAACAATCAAGTTAAGTCAAGAACGACTTCAGACAGCCACTTTTCTTCGACGAACATCTTGTGTTTATACAACTTCTTGTATTGATCAACTCTTCATTTAGCTCAAACACTCGTTCTTTTCAACAATGTGTTCACAACAACTTCTTGTTGAGAACAACTAACGATAACTGCTTGTCAAGGGTAGCTTCTTGGCTTAAACAATTCTTGTCGAGAACAACTTCAGAAACAACTTGTGGAGAACATCTTCTTGGCTTGAACAATTTCTTGTCAAGAATAACTTCAGACAACCACTTGTCTAAAACAACCTCTTCGCTTGAACAAATTATTGTGTGGAACAACAAGTTGCCTTGTATGCTTTTAATATATGATCAATCTTTTACTATTTGTTCCTCAACTTGTCTGATCGATTCGAACACTTTTATCTATAACATATAATTTTACTTTAATGAGTTAACAGATAAATTGTTATCGATAAAAATAATTTAGGAATTAAAATAGAATCTTTGAAACCAATTTCTCCTTTTTGTTTGTTAAATACTTGTCTAAATATAAAAGTAGAGATTGTTGACTTCCATATTCTATGTCTCACTTGCAATTGGTA
Source organism: Lepidium sativum (assembly GCA_023374145.1). NCBI lineage: Eukaryota > Viridiplantae > Streptophyta > Magnoliopsida > Brassicales > Brassicaceae > Lepidium > Lepidium sativum. Next base: position 62,327 of record JAKUCM010002578.1, on the reverse strand, counting down.
AATTTTTTGAATATATGAAATGGGTTAATTTTGAAATGTTGAGACCTAAAAGAATGAACCATGAACAAAACTGAGACCAAAAACGTACATAACTAATACACAGATGAAAGATAGTAAGACTGTTCAAATCACGATCAAGATCTGATCTTGAATTCCAACTACAGAAAACTGATAAAATCATCTAACTGAATGCAGACCACCCGACAAACATCATTATATTAATAAGAAAATTTATAATCAATAAAATAAAAGTTTATGTTATTCAGTTTTGTGAAAAGCTTAGATTTGTAGGTCACTATGCCAGAAACTCTTTACTTTTTTTGTCCCTGTAACCTCAACAAACTAAAAACTATATTTTATTAAATAAATTGATTTAATTTTTGTAATCACTATGGTGAATTACGTTTTTTTGAAATGTTTAAATCTTGTTCCGTTAATTTCTCCAACAAAAAGCTCGTTGCGAAATTGGATTTTGCTCCATCTTTTAAAAGCTTGGAGACTGTTGATCTCTTGTTACTTTTTATCAAAGAAACCCTGGAGAATTTTATCGCAAATTCAGTGTCGTTGAATATCTCAATCTAACACAACAATTTATCCAATGTCATTTTCTTTACAAATTTGATTATTTATTGATAGATCTATATATTCAAAAATCAAAAAAGAAAAAACGAAAAAAATAAATTACCAACAGCAGCCATCGTTGCTGGTCTTGAAGCTTATTTGACAAATTTTCGGATAATAAACCCATAACTATTATTTGATTCAATAACTATTAAGTTATCAATTAATTTATATCTATTAGCGTATAATATATAACTTAATCAAATATATGTTTTGCCAAAAAAAAAATCAAATATATGATTATGAGATATGAATATCAGATAATATATTTGAAGTATTTTTAGATTGAAATTACGTGTAAGTATGATACTAAATTATTATTTGTATTATATTTTTTAACATTTATTTAGGAGGAATATTAAGAATACTTTTTAATTTTACTTTTTTGCAAAAATAACCCTAAAATTTATTTTTTGCAAAAAATAACGAAAAGGCTCTCAAAAATTCATAAGATTCTTATAACATTTTATAAAATAAATTTGAAATCAAAATTTTAAATTATTTTTAATAAAATTTTATAAGATAGCTTATAAATTAAATTATTACAAGATTTTATAAAATACTTTATAAATATATTATCTATAAGATTTTATAAGAACTCTTATAAAACTTTATAAATACGAAAACCAAATTTTAAAATAAAAAATAAAATTTGGCGGGAAACCTTCTTTGCAAGAAGAAATTTTTGGTGTGAAAAATTATTTCGTAAAACCCAACTTTTTGAAAAAATAATAATGCAAAGATATTTTGGTCATTTGTCAATAATAAAAAATATTTTCTGAAAATTTCTAAAAAATAGGAGCAGTGTGGAGAAATATTATTTCGAAGGGCATTTTTTGCAGTTTTCTTTTTATATATGAGGTAATATAGAAATATTTTAACCGATAACTTTTCTTTTATTATTTAATTATCGAGTTATTAGTTAACTTATTCATTAATTACTAATTCAAGTCACCAAAATGGCTACCATTATTATTCAAATTCGTCACACAGAAAATTAAATGTAATGGGATCAATAAATGTGAGTTGCTATATGAGTTAAAATTATTTATCATTTAACTATTATTATGTGTTATAATTACTATATCATTTAATCCACAACAAAAAACTTATATGTATTACAGTTTTAATTTAAATTTTAATTATTTACTAGTATAAGTATTTAACTGATAACGATTAATTTATCTGATAAAATATGTATTTGTAAATAATTTATAAGTTATTTTTATAGTAAATTTGTTAATAGTTAATAAATTTGAAGATAAAACATCATGATTCCCACATTTAATATTTTGTATCCCAAAGAAACAAGTAAACCATTATCTCAAAGTTAATTTGGAATAAATATTTATGTGGGCCAATATTTTCTACTTAATTTAGAAAACTATATGTTTTTTTTGTCAACGGCAAATTATATTGGGTCAGAACTGGCCGGCCTAATAGCCAAATTCCTATATAATGTAGGAGGGACTCGATATCTGATTGTGCAAATGAGCTGTCTTATGTTAATTAGATTCTTAATTAGTTTTTAAATCATGTTATTCATTTAATTTATCTATTAATAAAATTCTAAAAAGGTGAAAAAGTTACATTTGCTTCTGTAATCTAACAAGTGAGAGAACCAATTAAAATTTTAAAAATACAAGAAAAATATATAATTGAACAAAAAAACTTAGCCTTAAAAATTATTCTCCATATGGTAAAAAAAGTGACCTTTTTCAATTAGTCTAAAATCTTTAGTAGTGTCTCATAGTCTATCAAAAACTCTACTTCCATCATTTGAACTGCTAAAAGTAATTCTACTGCCCATAGTAAAAATTCAATTTCTAAATACAACGATCGATAAAAAGACCGAAACAAGGAAATTCTTTTATAAGAGCTGTCTATTATATTCAAACCATTTTCTACAAAGGTTTTTATTTTCTTAAAAATTAAATTGAAGCCATTAAAAGTGGAGGTCCCACCAGTCTTCCAATTTCAACTGTCCAAAAACACAACGTTCACAACTCATCCACGCAAATCTTGTTTTCTGTAACTCTTTTTTTTTAACTCGACACGGTTCGGTTCCTCCTAACAATTTCTTTTTTTATATAATTTATTTCTAAAACAATTTTCTTTATATCGAAAAATGAGTTTTCATTGGAAACAATTAAAGAATTTGACCAAAATAAAACCTCCATTAAGTACCAAGTTTGACATGCATACAAATACATCTATTTACTACCATAAAATCCGCTTTAGCTTTGACTTATACCACTATGTTAGTGCTGAAAATAAAAAAAAAGTTGTTGGTTTAGGAAGTATATATTCAAATGTGCTATACGGAATGTTCTTATAGGATAAGATAAGTATTATTTGTTTACAATCTTGATAATTATATAAATCCCATACAATCAATAGTATACCTTACAGAAATTTCAAGTAAACAATTTTATAAAATGCTAGATTTAAGCAATATAATCAATTGAATCTGCATCTCTAAATTTGATATACACACTGTTAATGCCAAAAATTAAATTAAATATGTCAAAAATAAGAATAAATTACTAGTGAAAAAATTCACTAGTGTAATAATCTTATTATTTTTATCACTTTCTCGTGACTAATCCTGGTTGATTACCCGAAGCGATGATGTAAGTAAATTTTGTTTTTTCTTTATTATGAATTTTGTTGCAAGTTATTCTTTATGCTTTTAATTGTATAATGAATGATTCATCTTTGCACTTCTTCTATTCTTCAACCTTTCATGATATTTTTGCTCATATTCTTCAACATTTGATTCCTTTTCTAGTAAATGTTCGAATTTTGGTATGTGAAAATTTTACAAAAAAATATCACCACTGATTCAGTTATCCTAGGTAAAATGTGTTTTGCTTTTTCTAATTTATTTTTATACTAAAAAAGAAAATACACTTTGACTTCATTGTGAGAATTAAAACACAAGAAAATGATTTGAGAGGAATGACGCATTTACCCTTAAAAACCCAAACTTCAACAAAGAGTTCGTCTTTCACTTTAATGCCATCAGTAAAACAAAAACTGCCATTACCCATAATACCAACTACACTTTCACAGCCAAGTGTCTTTCTTTCTCTATAAATACAGAACACAATCACACCATCTCTCTTCACAAAAAAACCTTCAACACAATCCCAAATATTCAATCTCCGTCCAAAACTTTTCATAGTTTGTCTCATTGAAACATGGGTCATGGCACAAACAGAGTAGAAGACATGTCATCACCAAATAATGGAACCGCTGCCGCAACCGCAGAAGAAACGATTGTGGAGATACACAGCGTTTGTTTACCGCCGAAGAAAACAGCGTTTCAGAAACTCAAGAAGCGCGTTTCGGATGTATTCTTCCCTGATGATCCTTTAGAGAGGTTTCGGAACCAGACATGGAGAAACAAAGTCATTTTGGGTCTTCAAAGCTTGTTCCCTATATTCACTTGGGGTTCACAATACAATCTCAAGCTTTTTAGATCCGATGTTGTCTCTGGTCTCACCATTGCCAGTCTCGCCATCCCTCAGGTAACCATTTCATCAAAATCACTCCTGCTTTTGCTTCAATGGGTTCTTTTGACTGAAAGATAAAGTTTTATGGACCATTTGGAATTTTAGAAAACCTCCATTCTGTTTTTGATTTACTGCCATTTATTCACTTTCTATATATATATATACAAAATTTATAATTCCTTTTATGAGACAAACTCTATTAGCTGTATATATAAATTAATTCCTTAAAGAATTAATTCGAATAGATGTTAAGGAACAAATAAAAAACAATTCGAGTAGATTACGAATTATTATGTTTTTTGATAAATACGAAGTATTATGTTGGAATGATAGGTAATAAAAGACAAAAGAAATTGAAGGCGCTTTTGTCTTTTAATCGTTGAGTAGTGTGGGGATTGACTGGTATGACTCGGAGGAATTAAAGCAGAGAAAAAAACACTTTTGGTTTATATTACAATTATTTTAATTTCGTTAATTTCTCTGTGGATCACTTAAATCATTCAAAAAATTAGTTTACACATATTTTTTTTGTTAATTGTAATTGTTTTATTTGCAGGGAATAAGCTATGCCAAGCTAGCAAACTTGCCACCCATTGTTGGTCTATGTGAGTATTGTTGATCATCATCACCTAAGTAACATATAAATGAGTCTACTTAACTAAATCAAGTCTAACTAATCGATTTGGGGTTGATGCATGCAGATTCAAGCTTTGTACCACCACTTATATATTCAGTTCTCGGGAGTTCAAGCCATCTTGCAGTTGGTCCTGTCTCGATAGCATCACTTGTGATGGGCTCAATGCTAAGTGAAAGTGTTTCTCCAACACAAGACTCAATTCTCTATCTCAAACTAGCTTTCACTTCAACTTTCTTTGCTGGTCTCTTCCAAGCCTCCCTTGGCCTTCTCAGGTACAAATCTACTTGAAAATCAGCAATCTTCAGATTACAGAATATGTAAAGCAGTTTAGGATTCTTAGTGTCGAATATATTCTTGGTGTTGCGTAAGCCTGTTTTGTTGATCTTTCACTGAAACGGAAAGGGAAATTAGTTATAATGAATACAGAGATTAATAATTGCTTTATTTAATAAGTGTTGTTATTATATTAACAAAGGACCAAGATTCTATCTTATTTGATTTGCTGGTGAAAATTGACATGTAATAAGGTCTCCACCTCCCAAGATGCTTCCTTTCGACTTAGTGCTTTCACTGTTATGTTTTCATGGTCAGCAACTATGGATTAAGACTTTCCTTTTGAAAAAATCTCAGGCTGGGATTCATGATTGACTTTTTGTCAAAGGCAACCTTGGTTGGTTTCACTGCTGGTGCTGCAGTGATTGTGTCACTTCAACAGCTTAAGGGTCTTCTTGGAATTGTTCATTTCACTGGCAAAATGCAATTTATTCCTGTCATGTCTTCTGTTTTCAACCACAGATCTGAAGTAAGTCAAACATTCTGAATTAACTATAATAACACTAAATAGATACTTGTCTAATGTTGTTACTACTACAATTTCAGTGGTCATGGGAAACTATTGTGATGGGAATTGGCTTCTTGAGCATTCTTCTGACAACGAGACACATTGTAAGTGTAGTGCCATATTTGTAGCCATTCTATGACAGCCATTAACCACAGTCGAATGTTTGACCTTTTCTTGTTTGTTTTGCAATTAAATAGAGCATGCGGAAGCCAAAACTTTTCTGGATTTCAGCTGCATCACCTTTGGCATCAGTTATTATCTCAACTCTTCTTGTATACCTCATTAGGTCCAAGACTCAAGCCATTTCTTATGTAAGAACATCTTTAACCAGACTGCCTTATGTTATTGTGAAAACTGAATTGAGAAAACTCTAACTCATAGAGACTCAATCTTTAAACGCAGATTGGACATCTTACAAAGGGTTTAAATCCACCTTCATCAAACATGTTGTACTTCAGTGGTACTCATCTTGCCCTTGCCATCAAAACCGGTATCATCACGGGGATTCTTTCTCTTACAGTGAGCTTTCTGAAATCTCTAGCTCTTTTAAAAATTGCAGAGACAAAGTGATTAACTTTTGGACCTGTCTGTGATTTTCCAGGAAGGGATTGCTGTAGGGAGAACTTTTGCATCTTTAAAGAACTATCAGGTTAACGGTAACAAAGAAATGATGGCTATAGGTTTTATGAACATGGCTGGTTCTTGCACCTCTTGCTATGTTACAACAGGTAAAACTAACTTGAAACCAATCTCTTCACCTTGTTACTTAGGAACAGTTTTTTTGACTCCAGTGTATTGCTTTCTTCAGGGTCTTTTTCTCGATCTGCGGTCAACTACAATGCTGGAGCGAAAACTGCAGTTTCAAACATTGTGATGGCCTCTGCAGTTCTTGTGACCCTTTTGTTTTTGATGCCACTCTTCTATTACACTCCTAATGTGATCTTAGCTGCTATTATCTTAACTGCGGTGATAGGCCTCATTGATTATCAAGCAGCTTACAAGCTTTGGAAAGTTGACAAGTTCGATTTCTTCACTTGTTTGTGTTCCTTTTTTGGTGTTCTCTTCGTTTCTGTACCTCTTGGCCTAGCAATAGCTGTGAGTATACAACTATACCTCAAGGTTTTGTTTTCCAATTTCTCATGATCTTCTCCAAGTTTGATACCTCTTCGTTGCAGGTGGGAGTTTCTGTTATCAAAATCTTGTTGCACGTAACTCGGCCAAACACAGCAGAATTTGGGAATATTCCTGGAACTGAAATATATCAGAGTCTTGGAAGATACAGGGAAGCCTCAAGACTTCCTGGCTTCCTAATTCTTGCCATTGAATCTCCTATATACTTCGCCAATAGCACTTACCTGCAAGAAAGGTCAGTCTTCTTACTGAACTTATCTCTTCATGATATGGTTTCGTTCTTTTTTTTTTACTAATTGAAATAAGTTCATGATTTTGTAGGATCTTGAGATGGACCAGACAAGAGGAAACTCGTATAAAGGAAAATAATGGTCGTACCTTGAAATGCATAATTCTGGATATGACAGGTCAGTTCTGTTTTCTGAGCTATCTTCATGAAATGTCAACCCTTTTTCCCTCTTCTTTCCTCATGCTTTCTTTCTGTGAAATTGTTTCAGCTGTGTCGGCAATAGACACAAGCGGACTTGAAGCAGTATTTGAACTTAGGAGGAGGCTTGAAAAGCAATCACTTCAGGTTAGAATTTTAACTGAAAACAAAGATTATACTTAGGAAAGTAAAACATACTAATATAAGTCAAACTCTTGATCAAATAGCTTGTGCTGGTGAATCCCGTGGGGACTGTGATGGAAAAGCTACACAAGTCCAAGATCATTGAGTCATTGGGTTTGAGTGGCCTTTATCTAACAATTGGTGAAGCTGTGGCTGATCTCTCATCAACATGGAAAGTTCAAGGCCAGCCATGAAACAAAGCAAGTCTCTTATGAATTTGTAAACTCTGAACTCAATGTAAAATTGAGAACTTGACCTGGACGACTGTTTCTGAAGACAGAGCAGAGCCTTGTGAAACATTTTTGGTGCTAGCTGTAATCTCCTTGAGGGAGTTTTCTTTTTTAATTGTAGAATAAATGTAATCTCATCTGTTAACATATCGGTATGAACTCATAATTTGAATATAAAGAGCTTATGCAAAGCAATGATCTTCCTAATATATATTTCCAATCATTACTGCTGGGACGACCTAATGATGAAACTTCAGAACCATTTGTCTCTTGTCAAAATTTACACAAAAGTTTAATATTGGCTACATATAATAGATTAGAGTTAAATGATAAGAGCAGCAAGCTTTGGTCATTATAACCTTGTCACTTCAAGAGCTGGTACTGCTCTTTCTTCTCCTGACAACTTTCTTCACAGTAACTGCAATGTCCCTCTTCTCTTTGTCGTCTGTACTATTCACAGAATTTGGTAAGCTCCTCATTCGCAGTATCTCACCCTTTGCAGAGCCCAAGTCCTCCTCAAGCTTCTTCACTTTCTTTTCTAGCACTTCCCTCTCTTTTCCTAGACTCATGACAAGAATATGTGCATCTTCCACATTTTCCTTACCTTCTTTTGCTGCACTCTTTGCCTCTTCTAGTGATCTTTGAAGCACTTCTTTCTCATCTTCCAAGCTCAAGACATGGGTATTTACCTTCTCAAGCTCTTGTGATAGAATTGATGTGTTTTTATTCATCTCATCCAAGGACTTTATTGCTTCTTCGAGGTCCGATTCAAGAGATTTCCTCGCCTTACCATCCGTCAAGATCTGTTTTTCCATTGCTTTCACCTCTTTGTTCAATGCCAAAAATGTCTTTCTTTCCTCTTCCAATTCCTTGTTAGTGGTTTCAGCTTTTTTGTAGATATCCACTAGTTCCTTCTGGAGGCTTTGGTTCTTGAAAGAAGACTCTTCAAGTTCACGTCTCAGTCCCTCAAGTTCAACTTTAGTTTTTTTCAGAAGATCTTTCTCCACTGCGAGCTCCCTAACCAAACTTTCACCATTTCGTTTTTCCTCATCAAGTGTTTTTCTATATCTTTCCTTAGCTTCACTCGATTCTGTGTGAACTATATCAAGCTCTGATTCTAACTTTGAACACAAAGCTCTTGACTCAACAAGCAGCTTTTCCAGGTCAGAGACCCGATCTCTAGATGCCTCAAGGGTTTTCTTTGTGCCTTCAAGTTCATGTCTCAAATTTTTTACAGTAGCAAGTTCTATATCCAGCATTCTTTTCGAGTCTTCATACTTCTCAGTAAAGTCAGCAACTTTTTCTTTATTCTCATTCACATCATCTAGCGCAAGATTCAGCTTTTCCTTCAGTTGCTGAAACTCCTGCTCTTTCCTGCTCATGAGCTTCGCATCTGCAGCTGCTCGCATCTCAGAAGTCAATTTTAAATCACTATAATCTTTTAAAACATCATCAAGCTTCTTAATATAATTTTCTTTCTCAGTCACTAATGTTGTTGTTCTGGTGTTTAATTCATCAATCACAGTATTATTTGCGTCCAGTTGACTCTTATATCTTGCGAGTTCTTCAATCAGCAGTTTAATATTGGACTTCGCTTCAGCAAGATCTCGGCTAGTTTGAGTGTAATTAGAGCTGAGATTCTTCAGTTCTGATTCTTTTTCTGCCAGCGATGCACTAATACGTTGAGCCTTTTCTTCACTATCTTTCAGCTCCAAACTAAGCAAGTTTATCCGACCTTGTAGCATCTCAACCAAATCAACCTTTTCTCTGAGCTCTGTTTTGAGTGCTTTTTTGTCTTCACCAGACTTTGATAGACTATTTTGCAGACTCTCAATCTGAAAAATAAGCTCCTCACATGACCTCTTCTCACTACCTAGTTCTCGGCCTAATTCTGTTACCACATCTTTTGCAGAATTCAACTGGTTGATTAATGACATTTGATCCTCTTTTGCCTTTTCTAGTTCCATTTTCCGCTCTTCCTTCTCATTCTGCAGTCTTGCTTCAAAGTCTTTCTCCATTGAAATTAATGCTCTTTCTCTGTCTTTCAACTGCTTATTTAGCTGTATGCCACAGTTATCGGTAGCTTAAGTAAACAGGGATCAAATCCAGCAGAGAGATATTCACAACCTCAGATGTAAAACAAAGAACAGAAAAGGGAAGCTTGAACTAATTGACTAAGATTAACATTTTCAATCGGCAAGCACAATTCAACAACAAAAGTAAAGCGAAATCTAAAATGCGAATAGCTTACAGATTTAATGGTTTCTTCAGCGGCTTTAGTGTCTTGCCGAGACAGAGCATAGAGTGCACCAAGAACTCCAGCACTAAAAACTCCAAGACCATTCAGAAGAGACAGAACTGGATTTGGGGATGTTCCTTCCCTTACTAGTGCGACCTGTATCCATCAAAACAACACACTGATTCATTAAAGTCTCAAGCACTTGAAAACATATTAATTTAGTAAAGTCTTAAGCACTTAAAAACCTCAGTTTCTTGATTAGGATTTGATGTCTTTATCACATTGTCTCCTGGAATATATTAAAAAAACAATTGATCATAAAAAGTAACATATAACCAGAAGCAAAACTTGAGCATTCTCATTAAGTCAGTCACTAGACCATCAATGAAAAAGAGAGAAACCAAAAACTCACTTTCATCAGCCAAAGCCGGTGATTGAAACTGAAAAAACGGAAGAACGGAGATACCCACGAGAAGAAAAGCCCTCTTCTTGACGGAAACGGAAGCAGTGCTGAAGTCGTACTCATCTTCCCGGTGTAGAGAAGCCAATGTTGTTCGGAGACGCTTGGATTTGGCGACATTACTCGAACACAGAAGCCCAAACTGATACGGAGAATGAGAAGAAGAAGGAGATGGGAGGAATCTGGAGTGAAGATGAAGAGATGGGACGAAGCAAGAGCCTCCAATGAGGAAACCCATCTCCCCCACCAAGCACTTGGAGATTAGAAATGTGTGGCAGATATGGCAAATCCTAAAATCAAAGACACAAAGAAGGCTAACGAAAAAAAGGAACTTACTTTGTGTAATTGACTTGTGAACTCGGATAATCCCAAAGAACTATCCTTCGACTTCCGAACTTAAAAATTAGGATTTTATGAAACAAATTCTTAATCAAGTTTGATTAAGAAAAAACGAAATTTGGAATCAAATAAGGAACTTTTTCGAGCAAAAAGATAAATGAAGAATGGAAGAGGAGTAAAGGCAAATCTGCAATTCTGGAGTAGCACGGTGCTTTGTAGACATACTTAACCAATTAGAACTCGCCAGCTTAGACTTCTCTACCTCGTTATCTTCTCAATCGTTTTTGGCTTTGGTTTACGAAAACACGTGATGCTCACGTGCGTCTCTCTCTCGCGCTTCTTTGGAGTCATTGTCCCATACACTCCTTTCTGTTCTTTGGCATACTACTCTCCGATCTATTATACTCCTTTCTTTTTAATAAAATGTGTTTTTATCGAAATTGTCCCCAGCTTTCATTTTTAAATGTATTAATTTATTTAAACAAAGAAAATTTTTGAATCGACAGATAAATGATTTGGTGAAAACAGTCAATATAGCGGAGAATTTATTTTTTATTCTTTTTCAAATATGATAATGGTGAAAACATTCATTGTGAATATGATGGATGTTAGAGACCAATTATGGATATGTATGAAATTCCAAAAAAGCATATGTATTCGCTGTAACGACTAAGCCAGTATGTGTTGAACATATATTGTTTTCGATGTTACTGGATTATATATGCTGTAAAATTAGGGCAATTAGATGAGATGGAGTTACTAAAAAGCGTAAATTGTGTTATTTGTCATTGTTTGGTAGAGGTAGGAAACAATCATATATCATGGATGATAATGATGTCGATCATTACCTATCGTCGGAATCTAGAAGCGTTTTGTATTTAGAAATAGATGAGTGTGTTGGGGAAGGTATAAGAAAGGATGTAGTTAGTTCTTTTGGTGGTAGCTATGTAGAGACGACCTCAAATAATATAGCTGATATACTTGCCAATGAAAATGTTGTTACTGTAAGTGGTAAGAACGTTCTAGCTGTGGTCAATGTGGAGAATGCTAATGTTGTTTCGAGAAATATGCAGAATGTTGCACTAAAAAATGGGGATGATGGTGATCATTTCGATGGTGGTGATCATTTGAACGAGGAAGACAAAACACATTTTGTAGGGGAATGGAATGAAGATATAGGTCTGGAAAAAGGGTAGAGATTTCAAACTAAGAAGGTAGTGCAAGATATATTGTCGAGAGCTTCTCATAAGGAATTTTTTGAATTTAAAATACTAAATTCAGATAGTTGGGGATATGTACTTAAATGTCGGGTTGATGGGTGTAAATAGTATTTGCGAGTGTTGAGACCCCAATATTCTCAAATAGACAATCCATGGGAGGTTAAATCATAAATGGACAAGCATTCTTGCTCTCAAGTGATGTCGAGTACAATGGGAAACATAAGGAAAGGTACATTAGAAGAAGTTGCTAAAGTTTTACAAGAATATTTCTCGGGTCAGTTGGAAACACCATGTGTGAAATCTCTCATCGGTATTGTTCATGGGCAAAGTAGAGTGTGTATCTCATACTTTATGGTTTTAAGAGGGAAAAAGATGGATGCCGCTTGGGTGCGTGGCAGTAAAGAAGATAGCTATAAGATGAGGCTTGCATATTTGCACATGTTATAGAAAGTGAATGTGGATACCATAAGAATGTATGAGGTAGACGCAAAAAATATGTTCAAGTACTTATTTGTTGCGCTCGGAGCTTGCGTTAAAGGATTTTTAGCCATAAGGAAAGTGATAGATGTGGATACTACTTTGCTAAAGCTTGGCGGTGCTCTGATATTTGCCACAACTTTGGATCCCAATCATCATCATTTATCCCGTTGCATTTGTTGTGGTTGATTGTGAGAAAGATGCTAGTTGGAACTGATTTTTTAGTTCGATGAAGAGTGTTGTGCCAGACTCAGAAAAATTGGTATTCATAAGTGACAGAAATCCTAGTCTCATAAAGGAAATTATTGATGTGTATTTGATGTCAAAACATGGTTTTTGTGTGTACCATCTGTCCGAGAATGTTAGACAAAAAGCTTTCGCGTCAACAAAGACGATGTTGCTAAAAAATTCAGAGAAATAGCTCATATTTATATCGAGGGTGAATTCAAAAAGGAGTATGAGGCTTTTAAGCAAAAGTATTTGTAAGTAGCTGAATATTAGGCTACTAGTGTCCACGAGTCAAATTGGATACGATGTTTTTTTCCCAGAGAACGTTACAACATTTGTAGTACAAACAATGCTTAATCTCTGAATTTTTCAAGAGCGCAAGGAAGTACGTGTTGCTGCTTATAATGGATGCGAATATTGGGAAAATTGTTGAATGGTTTGAAAGATATAGGAAGAAAGCAGTTGGTGGTCCGAATTTAGCGAGGTTGGTGCCAGTTGTTGAGAATGAATTTCATGAGGCATGTCCTGAAGCCGTAAGTTTAGTAGCACAAGTGAACAACTCATATACACGTCAGTTTACTGTCATTAGACGTGATTACAAACCTTATTCGGTGTCTTTGGACAAAAACCATGTGATTGCAAGCGTTTTGATATGGAAAAATACCCTTGTGTCCATGCAATAGTAGATGCGCATAAGTACATGAATTTACTGGAAAGAACAATAGATGTAAGTATTGTTGAATTGTGCTTTGAGTATTATTTGGTAGATGTGTGGTCGTTGGCAAATACAGAAACGGTTTTCAGGTACCACACCAGGATTATTGAGATACTCTAACTGACATAGAAACAAAATATACATTACCTCCAAACTACCCCAGAAGAAAGAGAAGACATCAGGAAACTAAATTTAAATCGGGAGGTGATGGTAAGAAGTGGACTAGGACGAGTTATAACCGAGAACAATAATTTGTATAAGTACTTTAATTGTAGCATAACATGATGATTATATTAATATCAGTATTATGCTTCAAACTTTGTTATTTTTTTTTTAATGTTCATTGGCATTTAAAGATAATCGGTTGGCCCATGAAATCAGAAAAAAAGGCCCAAGAAACAAACACAATTTAAAAACAATTCACTTGAAGCAGATTTTCTTTTGCTCATTCATGTTATTTTAGTACACTAATTTCCATGTTAAAATCTGGGAAACAAGTACAAAAGGACAAAAATGATATGTAGAAGTACATGTGATCTTTGTCTAGAAAAAAAGAAAGCGGAGTCCACAATAACAAGACAATAGTTTTCTCTCTTATATCCTTGAGCATGTGGCATAATACGTGCACAATTAAAAATCATTTAAATATATTTATTATGTACACATGGTTTTCACTTTTATAGTTCCCTTTTTCATTTTTTTTCTTTCTTCCAAAAGTCGCATTATAATTGATTGCTTACGTAATGATCATTTACTTCAACAGGCGTTATTAACAGCAGTAATTAACAAGAGTTATTAATCCTAACTATATTTATTTTTCCTAAGCATAGGTATATATTTTGACCATAGTTAGTTCCACTATCCATCTTCTATAAAAAGACGTTTCTAAGGTTTCCTATTCATCTTTCACAGATCCTCTCTAAAACTTCTCTTAATTTTTTTAAACTTCTTTCAACGTTCGTAATAAATTACCAATAATGAGTGCCGAAAGAAAAGAACATGTTCATTATTCTATAGAGTCAAGTGGTGGTTACGACTCCCATGGGATAATACCACTAATCTTCTATTTAAATTCTTCGCCGACATACACAAAATGACAATCACTAAAAAAAATAAGATGCAGTGGAAGTGTCTAGTCTGTCAGTGTAAACCTGATTTCAGAGCCCGTTTTAGTTTTATTACCCTTCTGTCTCATGCGAAGGCGAAGTGAACCATACATGGGAAACAACATGGTCAACTTGCTTAATAATTTACCAGTGAGATGAAACCTCTGTAAGCCCTCGCCAACCAAGAGTTAGAGGGAAAATTTTCTAAGAAGTGGAAAGGTGTATTCCCACTAGATGCTCCCGAAATATTGCTCATTTTTAACCTACAAATCAAAGCACATACAACTGAAATTAAACTCGAAACTTTCAGACTAAAAACGCGAACACAATTAAAAGAGAATATAGCTGAAATCCATCCTCTGATTACGAATCTGACCTTCAATCGCGCTAGTGTAAATTATAATTTGGATTCACAACGTAAAGTCGATTTGATTTGATTGTGGGATATTTAAAGAAAAACGGGTCGCATATTTTATTGGTTCGATAAACGGGTTGGGTTTAGACACTACCCAAAATATATCAAAAACAACACAATTTTTTTATTCTGCCCATCCAAAACGACACGTTTATTTTTCCATTCCAAAACAACGCGAATTTCCAATACCTCACATATTTCCAAAACGACGCGTAGTTTCTTTTTCATTTCTGGTAGACGAGATTTTATGTATGTTTTGAATTATGACGTCATGGTTTTACTGGGACCATATATCTCGGGGACTCTAAAATCCTCATTAAAAAGCCTTCACCCACATCCTTATGTCATCGGTTTATACTTACAAACCATCCTTTATGAAGGCCCTACCCAAGAAAGCCACCTAGTCAATGTACTTGAGTACTGCTCCAACGGTTCATTCTGGTGTAATACCATCACACATAAACTAGAAGCTGAAATAAAGATTATGGCGAGGGATATTCTCCAGGGTTTAGCATACATACACTCCAACCACATCGTTCACTATGAAAGAAAATAGAAACATAACGATAACGAGAGTATAAGAGCAACTCAAATGGAGTCTCTAATTGGAGTTTTTAGTAATTAATTAGATTTAATTAAATCAAAAATGCATTTTGGTTAGAAGAACCGGCTCATAGTGTAGAGTTTTTAGATACCTTAAGAACTGATGACGTGTCAGAGTGTAATTGGATCTGAAATTTCTGGCAAAAAAAGAGAGGTCGCGGCGTGTTTCTCCCATTTGACGTTTCGTGAAAAAAAATTATTTGGGTGTAATGGCGATATAACACTGAGGTACTGCTTCGACGCTTACTCATGGTGAAGTTCATGGTGGTGGAATTAAGCCTTATTCACAGAAGAAAACTGGTAAAGAATGAAATCGATATAATAAAAGAGAAAACCCTTTGGTTAGTTTAGTCATGAACATTGTCAAACAACCTCTAGAGCCAAAGTTGCATACATGATCACTAAGTAGAATCTCCACTTCACTTTGCATTTGAATTGCTATTCAACTATTTGGTACTACTTCTGAGTATTGTTATTGTATATAGCAGTATCTAAATGCTATGATCTATCCTTTCCGTTTCATTGTCCTAATTTATATAAATTGTGGCATTAGTCTTGCATCAATGCCAAATTGTTACAGCATTCTTTTATTCTGAAAACCATAATCACTACTAGACCTTATCTGGGATTGTTGATATTAAATTTTTAGAATGTTCATTCAATACAGGTCGCAACGAAAAAGAATAGTGCGGCAGATGAAGCTGGAATGGTCTTGCAGGCCAAAATTAAACAATTAACTGCTGCAACCACGTCTTGACTGACCATAGAATATAGAGTAAATGAGGTGGATGTATTAAATAAGAGTTACTCATATGAAGCTTTGTGATAAATATGACCTATGAACATAATTAAATACTTGTTGCTTTTAGTCAACTTAAAGATGTGTGATCAATTACAAAAAAAAAAAACATGACTTATGCTTGTTGCTTATAGTAAAATTTTTGTTTTTCTAAAAACCCCTAGTAGAATTCTACCATTGGAACCCAAAAAAAATAAAAATCCCCTAGTAGAATTCTTAACTTTACAAATTTCATTATTTACAATAAAAATATATTATGGGATTTAAAGTGCTCGATAGGAGTATATCAGCCATTGATTCTCTTCTCTCGCCCTAATTTCTCGAACGACCGCCAGACGCTAGAGTTTGGTCGCCACCGGAGAAAGTGAAATTCGTGGAATTATAATATAGAAAAACAGAATCGAATTGTATACAACACGAAAACGAGACTTATTCGAGAAGAAAGTTTGATTTTATTGATAGATCAACGAAGCAAAGCACGCAAGAAGCTAAGATTCGGGAAACTCACAAGCAACAACACGAAGGTTAAGAGCACGACTTAAAAGACGTAACAACATGTCATAATAGTTTTTCGGTAAAAAATATAACGACAAGGCAAAAGCCTTTATAAGAGATGATGAAAACTTAACCTAGTAAAAATAGGAAAAAGATATGAAGATAAGATGAAAGATCTATTTAGTGAATCGTAAATAACTTGATCACCAAGCAACGAGCGTCACCCTTCTTCAAATCAATCACGTGCCATTCCATTAACAAATCCCCCGGGTTTGAAGAACCTTGTCCTCAAGGTGTAAATGAAAGAAACTTCTTTTGAAAATCTAAATAAAATTCCCATGTAGCTTCAACTTCATCCAAATGTGTCCACTTAACCAATACCATTGTAACAGCCCCACCTTGACGTTGTACCATCTTCCTTTCCAAAATTGCCTCATGTTTTTTAATTAGAACATCAGATACCGAACTTGGTATTGTAGACAAAACAGGAGTATTACCAACAAGGACTTTCAGTTAAGAAACATGAAAGACCGAATGAGTCTTTGAAGTTGTTGGAAGATCCAATTTGTATGTAACCGATCCACACTTATCGACAATACGGTAAAGAACATAATATTTCGGGCTCAGCTTTTTATTTGCTTGAGTCACAACAAAGTTTTGGCGATAAGGTTATAACTTAACATAGACATAATCGCCAAATTCAAACTCCTTCTCTGACCTATGCACATTTGCGCTTTGCTTCATGTGATGTTGTCTGCACGATAGGTGAAACTTCAATATCTCGATCATAATCTCTTGTTCTTGTAAGTTTCGTGCAACCACAACCACTTTTGATTCGCCGGGTGAATATGGTAGATGAATCGGAGGTTGCTGTCCGAACATAGCTTCGTATGGCATCATTTGTGTAGAAGTATGAAAGTTAGTATTATACCAATATTCCGCTACAGGTAACCACTTACTCCACAACTGCTGACGATCCCTTGTCATGCACCTTAAATAAGTTTTCAAGCCACGATTCACCACTTCGGTTTGGCCATCACTTTGAGGGTGATAAGAACTTGAAAAGTTGAGAGCAACTCCCTGAAGCTTGAACAATTCTTGCCAAAGTTCACTTACAAAAATTGTATCCAAATCACTAACGATCGACCTTGGACATCCGTGTAACTTGAATACATTATCAAGGAATTCTTGAGCCTCCGTTAAAGCTGTATGGGGATGTCGTAAAGCTATAAAATGGGCACCCTTGCTCAACCTATCTACCACACAAATATCACAGTGTTCCCGAATGAAAAGGGAAGACCATCGATGAAATCCATTGAGAGTCGGTCCACAAAGCTTCAGGGATTTGTAAAGGTTAAAGTAGACCTGTATACGCAGAAGAGTCATACTTACATCTTTGACATATGTCACAACTTCTAATGTAAGCTTGTATATCCTTAGACATATCCTTCCAATAGAACAAACTTTTAACTTTTTTATGTGTTTCGTCACGATCGGAATGCCCGCTAATACCAGAATTGTGCAGCCATTTTAACACATGAGCCCACGTGAAGTGTCTCCTTGCAGCTGGATCTTTTGTTAAGTCAGAAATCAAATTCTTAAGCTCCAAATCTGTATCATAAGACTCTTGAATTTTCTGCAAAAGATCACAGACTAAAACGGATAACGCCTTGTGTAAAATCTCATAACCTTCCCTTCGTGACAAGGCATCCACCGCTATGTTCTCTCTCCCTGTCTTGTATTGAATCTCATAGCTGAATTCCAACATTTTAGGTAGCCACTGCTGTATCGGAGTGTTAAGTCTCTGTTCCAAGATATATTTAAGACTGTGTGGATCGGTTTTGATCACAAAGTGAGAAGGTAACAAGTAGTATCTCCACTTTTGGACAGAAAACACCACCGCTAGTAATTCCTTCTCATAGATAGGTAAGACTAGCTGTTTCCCTTTCAATTGACAATTTATATAAGTTATAGGATGATTATTCTGCATCAAAACTGCCCCAATTCCATGTCCGCAAACGTCGGTTTCTACCACAAATGGTTGATCGAACATGGGTAAAGCTAATACGGACGCTGCACACAAGGCTGTTTCCAAATAATCAAAGGCAGCTTGAGAATCTTCACTCCATTCAAAGGCTTCCTTCTTAGTTAATGCTATCGATGGACTAGCTATAAAACCGAAATTACGCACACATCGGCGATAATAAACCGTAAGACCCAACAAGCCTCGCAACTCCTTCACTATTTTCGGCTGCAACCAAGATTGGACCCTCTTAATCTTTTTAGGATCTGTAGAGACACCATTACCTTCTATATAATGCCCCAAATACTCCACTTTCTTGACAGCAAACTCATACTTGCTGCGCTTGGCAAACAAATTGTTCTCTTATCAAAGCAAAAACCTTCTCAAGATGTACGACATGATATTCAAGAGTAGAGCTGTAGATGAGTATATCATCAGAAAATATGAGAATAAATTTCCACAAGAAGAGCTTGAAAACCGTGTTCATGAGGTTTTGGAATGTTGCGGGAGCGACGACATAACCAAATATTTATAGTGGCCGCTATGAGTCTTAAACACCGTCTTGTGAATGTCTTGAGAATGCATTCATACTTGATAATAACCAGCTCTTATATTAATATTAGAAAACCAACAAGCATCAATCACAGGAATAGGAAACCGGTTCTTGATCCTCAAATTATTCACCCCTCTATAATCCACGCATAACCTCCAAATACCCTCTTTTTCTTCACAAGGACCACATGTGAAGCAAACAGACTGCAACTCGGTTGAATTATACCATTGCTTAACATTTCTTCCACCATTCTATCAATCTCGTTTTTTTGATAAATGGCATATTGATACGATAACCAGATTGGCGCCTTCCACTAAGGAAATTCTCTGATCGTGGATACCACTAGATGGTGGTAATTCCTTAGGTTCATCAAAAATCTCCTGAAACTTAGCAAGCACTTCGGTCAAATGTTGGTCTTGTCGTTGTTCGGTTTCATTGGCCCCAATAGCGAACGAAAGCATGCTGAAATTAGCGGATAACTCTTGTGCATAAACCATAGCATATAAATTGGACTCTTCACTTTTCTTAGTGCCTTTAAGCAGCTTGACTTCCTTGGGAGAACCTTGTTTCAAACCATGTAACACAACTTGTTTGCCATCCAATTGAAACCGCATCCGTAGAGTCAAAAAATTCCATCCAATTTCTCCAAGAGTACATAACTATTGAACCCCCATAACAACATCACAGCCGCCCAACAGAATTAACATAAAAATATTCTCAAATATGTGATGTTGATAACTCCACTTAATGTTACTAATTCTGCCTTTAACTAATAATATACTTCCATCGGCTACGTTATCCGTTGCTCCTCCCATCGATGTTATATTACAATTTAACATCTTTGCTACATTAAGATCAATGAGGTTGTGAGTAGATCCAGAATCGATTAACACAAAGAGTACCTTCTTGTCGTGAACGCCTTTCACTTCATAGTTCGAAAATCCATAACACCAGTGACCGCACTAACTGAAATCTTTGGCTCCTTTACCAAATTTTCTGCGGTTGCTGAACTTTCTTCTTCACTGTCCGTATCCACAGCCTCCGATTCATCGCCGTCTAATTGAACGTTGAACAATTGTGCTTTTTTATGAACGAGATAGTGGTCCGGTGTATAAACTTTGCCGATAATGTTGGCCGAGTCTTCACAACCTTCTCTTTTCCCTTTTCCAGACTAGAAGAACTCTCAACTTTTACTATGTGGTCGTTCTTGTAGTTTACAAGTGTCTTCCCATGTCCATTCCTCAAATTGTCCATGACTGAGCTGTTCGTGTCAGAGGTGTAGCTTGATCGAACAAGTGCCCCAACAATAGACCAGCAAGAGACCAGACTCGTGTATCTTCACCATCAAAACGTGGAAATTCTACCCTTCCTAAACTAGTTACACCAGCATATTGCCCGGTAAGAGGAGCTGGAGCGACATAGCTAGCCGGAACAACACCCAATGAATTAGAAGAATCAGGGGGATCGTGGTTAAAACATGCACTTTGTTCTAATTCTATAGCTCGAGAAGACGACGCCGTTGGTGCTGGAAGAGGAGGGAGAGCATGCTTGAACACCTCTAAGATATCTTCAAAATTCTTTGCAAAACTATCCACAATACGACCCTCTTGAGAAGCCAATTTTTCATCTTGATTTGCTAAACACTCACCTTGGGCCATTAACACTTCTCCTTGAACACTTACAAGCAACAACATGAACCTTAAGAGTACGACTTAAAAGACGTAACAATATGTCGGAATAGTTTTCCGCTAAAAATATAACGACAAGGCAAAAGCCTTTCTAAGAGATGATGAAAACTTAACCTTGTAAAAATAGGAACAAAATAAGAAGATAAGAGGAAAGATCTATTTAGTGAATCGTAAATAACTTGATCACCAAGCAACGAGAGTCACCTTTCTTCAAATAAATCACGTGCCATTTCTATAACAAATTAATTACACTTATTTAGAAAACTCGTTTACGTAGATGGTTTACATGTCGGCTCGATACATTTTCCCAAAGCGAAGTGTCTCAACTCTATCTCTCTCAGAGAAATAAACAAACGAGTCTTCCTACATTCGTGGCAACGACTCCACCTTTGCCTCAACGCATACCTCTATAGATACAAGACCTCTTTCATTCTTTTGGGGTTACGATTTTCGAGTCTCAAATTTCTAAAACACTCAATCAAAAGTTCTAAAACACTCAATTAAAATCCTTTGGATTTGTGAATTGTTGTTGTGTTGTGAAACAAGAACTTGTGAGTCTCTAAATAAGACTACACGGATTGAATTATTTCGATTACAAATCGTTTCAAAAAGTTGAGATTTCGACTATTACAGAATCTGTGATTCATTTAGAAAAACGTATACATAGACACATAACCAAACTGTATTGATTCCTAGTTCACGAATCACGTCTTCTTCTTATTCTAAAAGCAATTATGTGATTGAGAAAACTGATTTTGCAAATCGTCGTCCAAAACAATTGAGCAAACCGATTTTGCTAGTTTCAAATTTAAATTTAAATTTTAAATTTTCAATTTTGAATTAGTTCCCGGCTAATTCGGATAGAGCGGACAAATAGAAGACTGAATTGGCTGCAAAAGAGAAAAGTCAAAGGGAAAAAATGGTAAGTTAGAAGATCTTCCATGCTCCTCCTCCGCCCTTACCAGCCTTCGCTTATATTCAAGCTTCATGCCAAGGCTTAATTCCTTAGAAGTTCAACGACAAAAGCTGGAATATGTGGTCGAATCAAATGAAGTTTTATCATCATGCAATGCACCTCTCACGGTACCTCGAAGAGGATCAACCGGAAGTTGGAGAAGGATGTGGCGACGTCTATACCCTTGGAACCGTGGATGCTTGGAACCAAGGAGATTACATGACCAAAGGATTGATCCTAGGTTGTCTTATGAAGCCACTGTATGCTCTCTACTGTGACCACTGTGAACTGCTTCATTGAGAAGCTTCCTCCAAGTTGGTTGACTTTCAAGAACTACCTCAAGCACAAGAGGAAAGTGATGAGTCTAGAAGACTTGATCCAAAGGTTGAACACGGAAAACAGGAACCGTCAAGCCAATGGAATCCATATCAAAGAACATAGCGTGAATGTGGCTATTCACAACAAAAACGTGGACATCAACGGAAAAGGTAAAGTCGTGGACTACAAGGGGAAAGGCAAGGCCTTTGCAAACCCGCCTTTGAATCCCAATGAGAAGAATTTCAAGAGGGAAGCTCCAGCACCCACCCCTGCTGTGGAGCAAAGGAAAATCTTCAATGGTAAATGTCACTCATGTGGAAAGCACGGTCACATGTCCAAGGAATGTCGCAGCAAACAGAAGACGGTAAACTATGAGGCTAACTTGACTGAGGCTGATCTTTGTGCTGTGGTTACGGAGGCAAATAATTGCCATGAGATAACCAAGGAGTGGTGGTGCGATACTGGTGCTACAACCCATATCTGCAATGACATGTCAATGTTCAACACCTATCAACAAAACATGTCTGAAGAGGCACTACTTATTGGTAATGAAGCTACCTTCAAGATTGAAGGAAAGGGCTCCGTGGTGCTAAAGATGACCTCGAGAAAGGAAATCACGCTGAAAAATGTGAAGTGCGTGCCCGATATGAGGAAGAATATGATTTTGGAACTCTAATGTGCAAGAGTGGATTCGAAGCTCATCTTGAATGATATTCTCACACTCAAAACTTGGGGCGTGTTTCTAGGAAGAGGCTACGTGAAGGACGGACTGGTCAAGATGTGTATCCAACCAGTCATCAAGCAAGAGAATAAGTGTTTCTAAGAATAATGTTGCTAATGTTTCTGAGAATGTTTCTGAAAATGTTGTAACCAATTCAATGAATAATATTAAGCACGTTTCTTACTTGCTTCAGTCTTTAATATTTGGCATGAAAGATTTAGTCATGTAAATTATAAGTTGCTAAGCCAGTTAATGAATTTAAACGTAATACCAAAATGCAAAATGAGTAAAGAAAAATGTGAAGTATGCGTACAAGCTAAA
Source organism: Lepidium sativum (assembly GCA_023374145.1). Lineage (NCBI taxonomy): Eukaryota > Viridiplantae > Streptophyta > Magnoliopsida > Brassicales > Brassicaceae > Lepidium > Lepidium sativum. The sequence goes on along the minus strand of JAKUCM010002578.1, from coordinate 39,064 downwards.
CTCACAGAAACACCATCACCAAAAGTACAAAGGACAACCGCACCTTTAGTTCTAATTCACACAGATCTATGTGATTTAAAATATTGCCCAACTAGAGGCGGGAACAAATATTTTGTGACCTTTATAGATGATCATACAAAATATTGTTATGTGATAGAGGAGGGGAATATGATGGAAGATTTAATGCTTTCTGTACGGAACATGGAATAATTCATCAAACAACTGCCTCTTACTCACCAGAATCTAATGGAGTTGCAGAACAGAAAAACCAAAATCTTAGAGAAATGATGAATGCAATAACCAATGACCAAAATCTTAGAGAAATGATGAATGCAATGCTCCTTACGACGAATTATATTCTTAACAAAATTCTGCACAAAGTCACCGGAAAGACATCCTATGAACTTTGGAAAGGTGTTGTACCTTCTTACAAATACCTTAAAGTTTGGGGGTACCTTGCAAAAGTGGCAACTCTGCCTCCAAAAAAGGTCATGATTGGACCAAAGTCTGTATATTGTATTTTCATTGGTTATGCGCACAATAGTAGTGCATATAGGTTCTTGGTCCATATACCAGACATCCCAAATATCCATGTAAATATTTTGATGTCTCACAACGCATCCTTCTTCGAAAATGTGTTCCCGTGTAAGGATGACTCACATCCGAAGAGAACACGTGAACATAGAGAAGCAAGTAAAGCAATCCCTTTCGACACTTCAACTCTTGAAGTTGTGGAGGATGTTGAAGAGGAACCTAGACGTAGCAAGCTAACACGTAAGGAAAAATATTTTGGTGATGACTTCATGATGGTTTTTCTCTGTGAGAATGAACCTCGAACGTTCACAGAAGTCATGACTACACCAAATGCACCTTTCTAGAATGAAGCCGTCAACAGTGAGATGGACTCTATTATGCAAAATCATACTTATAAGTTAACCGATCTCCCTGAAGGTTTTAAAGCACTCGGGTGTAAGTGGATTTTCCAAACAAAGTTGAAAACTGATGGCTCAGTAGATAAGTACAAAGCTAGGCTAGTGGTACAAGGATTCTGCCAAAAAGAAGGATTGAATTTCTTTGACACTTATTCTCCTGTAACGAGAATAAATTCAATAAGAATGTTGATCGGTATAGCAGCATTAAGAGGCCTAGAAATCCATCAAATGGATGTGAAAACTGTTTTTCTAAATGGAGAAGTAGAAGAAGAAATTTATATGAAACAACCTGAAGGATTCGTTGTCTCCGGACAAGAAAACAAAGTGTGTAGACTTGTAAAGTCATTCTATGGACTTAAACAAGCTCCAAAACAATGGCATGAGAAGTTTGAAAATGTAATGGAAGAAAATGGCTTCAGCATAAACGAGTGCGATAAATGTATTTACGCAAAATGTACTCGATATGGGTATGTTCTTTTATGTTTATACGTAGATGATATGCTCATAATGGGTAGTAAGAAAGAACTAATCATTAAGACTAAGAAAATGCTTATCCAGAAGTTTCATATGAAAGACATGGGGCTTGCGGATTTAATCCTAGGGATTAAGATCATAAGGACAGCTAAAGGTATTACTTTATCTGAAGCCCATTAGCTGAAAGTATACTTCAAAGGTTTAAAGTGTACTCAAACGGGACAGCAAAAACACCTGTTGATGACCAACTTCATCTGACAAAAAACTCTAGTGAAACGGTATCACAAGTGGAGTATGCGAGAGTGATCGGGAGTCTGATGTACTTAACAAATTGTACTAGACCCGATTTAGCGCATGCAATAAATGTACTAAGTCGCTACACAAGTAATCCATGACATAAACATTGGAAAAGCATAACTAGAATACTAAACTACTTACGTTATACCAAATATGACGACTTGCACTATGGTAAAGCGCATGCGAATTTGGAGGGATATAGTAATGAAAATTGGATATCCAACTCCAAAAACTTGAAGTCAACGAGTGGCTACATCTTTATGCTTGCCGGTGCAGCAGTGTCTTGGAAATCTTCTAAACAAACAGTTCAAGCTAGATCCACTATGGAATCAGAGTTCATAGCTCTTGACCCAGCAGCAGCAGAAGCAGAATGGCTACAGAACTGGCTAGAAGACATTCCCTAGTGGGATAAACATGTGTCAGCTATTTGCATGAATCGTGATAGTCAATCAGCAATTGCTCGTGCACATAACAATTTATATAATGGTAAGTCTTGTCATATTAGAAGACCTCATAAAACCATTAGGAACTTAATCACAACCGGATTAATCAATGTGGATTATGTCAAGTTGTGTGATAATCTATCTGATCCTTTCACCAAAGGACTAGCAAGAGAACAAATTCTAAAATCAAATGGAATCAATGAGCATTGTAAGACTTTATGTATATACGCAGTCCATTCAAAGATAGGTAGGGCCTTCTGTGTGTATGTATATGGATAAGAATTGGCTTTCAATTATTCCAGAGTTTCACAATAGTAGAGTATGGCAGGATACTTCTGAAAAGTAAACGAGCTATCTAGGAGAATGAGAGTTAGGCTAACTTCTCCAAGTTCACTCACGATAAACCAGGAAATGTTCTGGGCCAAAATGAACATAAATAGAGAACAAAACTCTACCAGAAAATGTTGTTGAGCGATACATGTTGTCTAGGTTTACATTAAAGTTCGGGTGGTTTAAGACATCATGTTCACCTCCCGGCCAAGTAAATCCGACAGATATTAAAAATGATCGGTTCAAAGCTGAAAAATGCAACCTGTCAAATACAACTACATTTTTGTTTATACTCTTGAAAGTTTATCTAGTCTAGTAAGGTAAGCCTTCTAGACTAGTCGAGTTTGTTAAAGTATAGGTCGTTTAGAGTATATTTATTTTTCGAGTCTGCATATTTCTAGAGGAATATTTATTCATGTGGGGAATTGTTGGGCCATTATCATTAGCTTTTGGGCTTAAAAATAATTGGTTGAGTGTGAATTGAAATGGGCCTAATGGACCTACGAGATTGGACTAATTTTTGATAAAAATAATGTCTTTTGTCCCACATTGAAAGATTGGGTTATTCTTGTGTTGTATATATGAGTACATATTTATGTCATTGTTCAAAAGGCTAACACTATGGAGTGTGTGAGTAAGGAAGGAAAGAACACACGTGCGCGCCTTGCCGTGCCGAGCTCAAGCTTGAGCTCGATCTTGGGTCTTGGGTCTTGTAATACAATTTTAGGGAAAAATTGTAAACTAAAACTTAAATTAATTTTGGTTTGGTTTATTTAATTTTGGTTTGGTTTAATTAAATTGATTGGTCGAATTGGCTTGGTTCAAGTCTCCTACATTTAAGGAAGACTGAGTTCGGGACTTTCCTTCTTCGACGCCTAAGACCGAGTCTTCAGGAATATCGAATTCAAGCTCCTCAAATCGTGGCAACAACTTGACCGAGTCTTCCTACATTCGTGGCAATGACTCCACCTTCTCCTTAACGCCTACCTCTATAAATACAAGACCTCTTTCATTCTTTTGGGGTTACGATTTTCAAGTCTCAAAGTTTTAAAACACTCAATCAAAAGTTTTGATTCCCTACGGTTACAAGTAAGTACTCGAGAGTTTAATAGAGTTTTTGTTTGTTGGTGTTGGTTTCTAGTGTTAGAGAAACCAATACGATATTGGTTTTATCCTACGATTCGATAATCACTGAAAACTGTCACAGTGCGGGTGATAATTCGAGTTAAGGAAAGAGATTGTTGAATCTCGACTCCAATTTTTTTTTGTGACAAGACACTGTTGACAGTTTATTCACACTTGATCCGCAGTTCACTTTCTAGGGTTCTACATATACTTTAAGGTAGGGGAGGTTGAGAAAGCTTTAAATCTTTTCGAGGAGATGAAACGAGCAGGTTGTTTGCCAACTGTTTATACTTACATAGAACTTATAAAATGGACTTAGCAAAGATGGGAGGGCAGAAGATGTTGGGATAAACTTGAATCAAGTTACTTGTTGAACAAGTTAGGTAGATAGATTAGATAAGACTGAGATATTTTAGGAGTTATCTAAAATATAGTTATCCTAATGGGAATATGAAATTATATAATCTATATAAAGAGATGTCAAGATGTGGCATAACTTGTGAAAATTAAGAGTTTGAGAGTTTAGGTTTTGAGTTATTTTCCTAAGCTAATAAAGAAAAGTTATTTCTTTATACTTTTGATTTCATCAATCAATGTATTTCTTAAGTTCTTCAGAAGAGGCATATGGTTTTTATAAGAACATGCTTAGAGATGAATTAACTCCTGATGTTGTGTTCTTAAATAATCTGATGAACATTTTGGGTAAAGTGGGTCGAGTGGAGGAATTAACAAATGTCTTCAGTGAGAAATGTGGAGATGTACACTCACCGTTATTTCGTACAATACTGTGATTAAAGCTCTGTTTGGTCGAGAGCACCAGTTTCAGAAGTGAGTTCTTGGTTTGATTAGATGAAGGCAGACGGAGTTTCCCCTAGTGAATTCACTTACTCAATCCTTATAGATGGTTATTGTAAGACAAATAGAGTAGAGAAAGCTCTGTTATTTCTTGAGGAGATGGATGAAAAAGGTTTTCCACCTTGTCCTGCAGCGTATTGCAGTCTCATAAACGCTCTTGGAAAGGCAAAAAGATATGATACAGCAAACGAGCTATTTATAGAACTAAGAAAAAATTCTGGCAATGTAAGCTCTCGAGTATACGCTGTGATGATCAAACATTTCGGGAAGTGTGGAAAGCTCAGCGAAGGTGAGCTATAGAAATGTTTGAAACTATGAAGCATTGTGGTATTAAGCTTGATGGTGTCACTTATAATACTCTTCTTGGCTGTTTCGCACATGCTGGAATGTTTGAGGAAGCTGCAAGAATGATGAGAGAGATGAAAGGTAAAGGATTTGTGTATGATGCAATCACTTACTCAACTATACTTAAGCTGTTGGCAATGTGGATCACTAGGAAGATGTTTATAATAGCCAAATGAGCAGTGAGTTAGCCGCACGTGATTACACGTAATCATCGGCTTTTCTTGGGGTATTACCCACTAGTGAATCAGCTGATTATTCATGATTTGTTCCTTTATCTTTTGCATAAGCAAATGCTAAAGGCTCTAGTCAACAAGCTCTTACTCAATATTCCCAATACTTCCCTTAGTTTTTTTTCTTTCTGTCAACAATTAGGATCAAAACCAGAATCATTAACTGAATTATGTTAACCACTAACTAAGAATAGCTCGGCTGTTTTCTTAATTTTTAATGTATTTTAAAAAGAATATTAATACTTCATGAATCCAAAATTGATTACAAGACAGAAACTCAAGTATAAGTGAGATTGAAAACCTTAGAAGAAGAAACAACAAATAGAGAAGAAAAAGATTTAGAAGACACCTCGGGATCTTCATGATATGCGATAGTTCCATCATTCTCGAAGTTTTGTTAATAAGTGAAAGGATCATAACGCACACGATAGTCAAAACTAATTCTTCTTTTTTTGTTTCATCATCGCTATATTCCCTCCATATAAGTTTTCATTTTGAGATCTTCTTCAATCCCAAACTATCTTCAGACAGATCTTTGATCCTGTCGTAACTGCAAGTACTATTCAAACACATCTGGTGTTTCTTGTTGATACCCGAACTATATAGCTCCATTAGAGCAGCTGAAAATAAATTTATAGAACACAATATAAAGGGACACTTGTTTTTAGGGTGATCTGTGTTGGTGGATATTATGTAGTGTTTACGACTTTAAGATTTGATCAAGGATCTAACCTCGTTTTAAGGATGTAAAGTAATGAATAATTTGCTTAATTACATGTAAAAATATCTTTATTGTTACAGCTTTGCTAATAGAGTAATGTGATTCGTATATGTTAACTAATCGTACATCATATAAATTAGGGAATATTTTTCTGAGGTCATCTAAAATATTAATCATCTAAGATATCCATTTAGTGACCATCCATACTCCATAGTATTTACAAAGGCAAAAAAGCAAGTTGACTTGTAGCTGATCAAAAGAAAGAAAGAAGCAAGCTGACATGTAAGATATTCCAATTTTGTTGAGACAATTACACTTTTTTTGTCAAACAATTAGATCGATAATATCTAATCTATAGCCTAAACCCTACATCCTAAAATATTTTTTTAATTGTCTAGTGTAGTGGGAAGAAATCAAACCCTTAATTGGATCATCCTAACCACCAGACTAATAGTAAATCGGCACAATTACATTTTTCTATATAAATAAATTTCCTAGACATAAAATAAGGTGTGCATACTGGATATAAACCCAAATTCGAATCTGGTGTATAAAGAAATAATTGAAGGAAAATTTATTTAGTCAAATGATTAAATGTCTATTTTTATAATTTTTTTTCTACTAACATTTGACTTTAAAAAGTAACATAGGTCTATTCGATATTATTTGAGATTTAGAGAATTTGAATTATGAATCAAGATTTGTCAATCTAATTGTTATAAAAAAACAATTATTCCTCCACATAAATTCAACATTTTTATTTCAAAAATCATTTACTAGTTTACTTTATTCAAATATTTGAGTTTCAGTAACTTTTGTTAAAATTAATGTGCATATATATAATGTATAATTGGACTTTAATATATATATTTTTATCGTCAAGAGACTTCATACCTTAAACTTAGTAAATACAATAATACAAGTTAATTACAATACAAGACTACAAACAAATCTTAAGTATAATGCCACACGTAATGCTTTGTGCTATGTGTTTGACGAAAAATCTAAACTTGTGGATACATGTGATTCTTCCAACATTTACCACACATGAGCTAAATGTCAATGAATTGAATTTAGTTAGAGAATCTAACAGAACAAAGAACTTGTTTTCTTATCGAAGATGACTAAACCGGCTAAAAATAACCATTAGCTATCAACCAATCTATTACCAGTTGCAAGAAATTTCGATAAATATGATCTCATTTTCTTTTTTGGTTTCTACATATGAGATATAAACACACATATACAAAATAATTAAATTTGATTTAATTTTGGATGCTAGTATAATATATAAGTTTTAGTACTCTAGGCATAATCTTTCTAACTAAATATCCAAACTGAAAGCAAGGTTTTGTTCTTTTTGTAGTTTTTACTAAATGTGATAATGACTACGACCAACAATTTAGGTTTTTGTTTTTGTTCATAGTAGTTGCGGCTAGTCGCCAATTCAACTATTTATGGAAGAATGATAGCATCTAACCAGGAATTTTTTTTTTGAACATTAAAATTACAATAAACCAAAACTAATAATTTAAAAAAAATATAAAACATGATTAAACTAAAAAATAAAATAAATATAATTAAATGACACATTAAATTTTGAATGGTAATTATCAAAGCAATAGAATTTTATTATATTTTTCATTTTTTTGCCATATGAAACCTTTATTATTAAATTTACAAGTGCACAAAACATGTCCTTTTGTAGAATCTTAAGCATAGTATTTTTAAACAATTATATTATTATTTTAAAAAAACTTATAATCTTTATCTATTTATTTGTTTGTCTATATATATATACATATATATATATATAAATTATGTATTGATATTTATACTCAAATATCATTAAGTTTTCACCCAATTTCATGAATTAAAATTTATTTGTTTTAGTTTTGTTTATATTAAGATATTATAATTTTAGTTTAGTTAACATATTTTGTATTGTTTTTATATTATGATTTTTGTTTGTTTTTGTTTTGCTGAAATTTTTTATTGGTCGTTGTGACCGTTTTTTTGACAATTGTTAAATCAGTGACTGATCCCTTAATTTTTAGTGACTGAAATAGTGATAGTTAAAAATCATATTTGGGTCGATCTGTTGGTCCCTATCACCAAAAACTCCAAACAAGACTCAAACCCAAATAATATATATGTTATGGTTTCCAAAAATTGGACGAGAACAAACTTCAAACTGAACTAAAATATCGTTTGGTATATATATAGGTAAAATATTTGTGTACACAAAATATCACAAAGCATACATTATTACCAAAATATTTAAATACTGGAATGATCATATGCCCATTTATAGGCATTCTAAAATGTGTATTTGAATCCTTTGGGCAATGAATTGTTTTATTTCTCTATAGATCATGGAAATGGAGTTTAAAGCTGACTCTCCGACCGACCTGTTTCAGCCATGTTTTGAAAAAATTTCTTCTTTTAGGAGTTTGCTTAGTTTATATTTTATGTACTCTGAACTGCTAAGCAGATTATTTGGCATGTAGTGTTAAAAGATTATTTATGAATTGTGTTTTGTCGATAATATCCTTCATTTTTAATTTGGTATTTTCTTAATTGAGTAAGGTTAACAAAATAAAGTGAGTACTTGTTATTTATAGAGTCGACCAAATAATGTTTAAGACTATGTAAAGTCATAGAACATCACCGCACAATAAGCTATGTTAAGACCTTAGTTTCATTAATTAAAGATTACTTCAGTTACATGGATTCATTTACAAAGCTCCTTACCGAGAAAAAACAAAAAAAAAACAAAGAGGTTTGACTGTTTGAGTTCGAGTCAAGCTTAGTGGTCTGAAGTTCAGCGGGGACGGCGAGTGTTTATAGAGTTGACCACCTCTCTGTCGACGGATTTAAAGATCACATTAGCAGAAATATGGATAGAATTACGCAACACATAGAGCCACAAAGCAGATTATTTGATATATAGTGTTAAATGGTTATCTAGATATTGTTTGTGGACAATGTACCTCATCTTTGACTTGATATTTTTAGTTGAGGAAGGTTGACAAAAAATAAAATAAAAAGTGAGTATGTGTTATTTATAGAGTCGACCAAATAAATGTTTATGACTATGTAAAATCATAGAAATTTACCGCAAAAACAATTCTATTGCTAAGAAAGTAAATTTTATTAATTAAGGATTAGTTAAGTTACATGGTGATGAGAACTGCACTCGCCAGTTGTTTGCCTTGCTAGAAAAGATTGAACCCCACAATATAAGTGTTTCACGAAGAGAAAATAACACTTTGCACAGATGATTTGGCAGAGTTTGGCCCTCTGTTTAACAGACACTTAGAACCTGATCCTTTCCTAATTCCTTACCAAAAGCTAAATGTAAAACAGACTCTCTATTTATACTAATCTAAATACCATTCTAATTATATCACGTGAGCTGCACATGACTGGGTACTGAATGGATCAAAATAACAAGTCTTAAATGAATCATGAAAAGAAGTAAAGTCAATCCTCACTTGTCTTTAGCTTTATTAGAATGCATGTAATATGTTTGCCATGGTGGCTTATCACATGGATTCATTTACAAAGCTTCTTAGACAAAAAAGAAATAAAAAAAACAAAGAGGCGTGACAGTTTGGAGTTCCAGTCAAGCTAGTGAGCCAAAAGTTCATTAGTGGCTGAAGCTTTAGCGGTAACGGCGAGCATTTATAGAGTTGGCCACCTTTTTGTCGATGGACTTAAAGATCACATCAGCAGAAATATGGATATAACTATGCAACACATTGTTCTTCTGCTTCTACACTGCATAAACCATTTGATTGCATAACAATTTTCGTGAGTCCTTGGACAGTCCTGAAGCCGGCTGAGGATCTTGTCTCAGATCTGTATTACGAAATCACACTGCAAAAATAGATGACCTCTAATTTGACTATCACTTTCACAAAGGCAACAAAGCAGACAGCAATTAGTCGTCATGAAACGAGTCAAGCTCACGTCGGTAGTCTGTTTTATTGTGCAATCTCGAAATTGAAAGCACATCTAGGTGTGGCCCCTTTGAACTAGACAGCAGAGTGCCAGTCATAGGAGAAACCTTTGTACCCCACATTTTCAGCACATGTAAAACCATCCACCTCTTTATCTTTATCAAGAGATGATCAGTTCTAGGTATTGACATTTGCCCTATTTATAGAATATATGATCACTTACTAGACATTTGAAATAGGAAATATTGCATATTGGGTTTGGATTCAATACTATCTAAAAAAATTTTGCGAGATTTTCGGAAATATTCCTAATCGGATAAAAATATATTCATTTCTCTCCTATGTAAAATGTCAGCCGAGTTCTTTCAATCTTCAGATGTGACACCTTGCCGAGAAGGGAACTCATCCGAGTTATTGTCCTACCGTGATAGGAACTCGTCTGAACTACATCTGAATCATAGAAACGACTTCTTCATTACTTTTCCGAGTTGATGACTTTGTAGATTGGACAGTGATTGTTATTCATGGGTCGAAATATGATCTGAGATCCACCTCCAACAATTGTTCCCCCCCCCCTCCCCCCCCCCAGACTCAAAAAATTGTGTCAGAATTCGAGTTGAAGAAATGACCTGCTTTTCGAATCTTAGGTCCACTTGTCACTTTTTTACTGGCCATGCTTGTGGTTTTAATGGGCTAGTCGTAAGTTATCATGGTGCATCGTTTTGGCTTCTGGTAAACTTCTATAAATACTGCACCGAGTCTTCCACTTTTTTACCTTCATCCGAGTTTAAAAGGTAACTTTTCTCTCTACTTTCTCTTTCTTCATTTCTCTTTGTGCCGAGACGATAAATTGTTTGTTATTTTTTTTGTGTAAGTTATTTGCTTCCTGATGAGGAAAAATTGATTTGAGTCTGATCTTGAGTCTGAGACCGAGAGTTCTTCCTCCGGTTCCTCCAATTCTTTTGGAGACGTTACTAGCAAGGAGGTGGAATGCTTAGCGGGGGCTCTTGTGCCGAGTTGAATCCTTTAGAGGATTCCGATGACAACATCATGGTTCCCATAAGAGATGGGCAAGTCGGGTCTTCTTCTTGTGTATTATCTGTCGTGCTTATCCCGGACCGTGACTTCAAGCATCTCGATAGATGGGATAGTTCTCTCAACATATGCTCGTTTGTGATTACACATAAAAAGCTAGAGGAAGTTTTCAATGTATGTCCGACTATTAGGAAGGTTGATATCCGAATTCCAAGTTGGGATGATAAACCATGGACTCCCCGGATGGTTTTGCAGTTATCTACAACTAGTGGTCTATGAAGGCCAATATGTGGCTTCTGATTCTCAATCTTCTGCTGAAATATTGTATAGCCTAGAAGATTGGTATGTCTCAACTCAGATAGTTTGGGAATATGAACATCCTTGGTGGTTTGATGCTTGGGATTGAATCAGGAGTTGAAGCTACAACTTGGTTGTTCGAGGAAATAATGACTATCTGTTCAAGCAAACCTCCTAAAGGAATGTTCTTCGTCAAGGCCAGACAAGGTCTTCGTTTTCTAGATGATGGTACTTCAAAGTTATGAGTTTGAAGCATCATTATTTCTTTGCTCGTCCTGATGAGCACCTTTTTACCAATGGCCGCCTAGATTTTCAACTCGTTTGGGCAAAGAAAACCAATAAAATTTTAGGCATGTCGGCATTTAAGAACTTGGTCGCTGATTTGAAAACTTAACCTATTTTTTCGTTTCTCATTGTTCAAATTGCTCATTTAGGTTGATAGATAACAAACTATTGAACTGATACGGCTTGAATTAGAGTTGTCCATCATATTATGTTTGCTAGTTGCACTCCCACTTGGATTGACACTTATTATACTACATCGACTTCTTAGTGTAATAGAATTTGAGAGCTAGAGTGAAATCTTGTTATCAAATTGCAGAAAAACCATTTCTGTCGTGAACAAGAAAACTCAATTGCATTGGATCTACCAGAAGGCTCGAACACACACCAACTGCCCCAAGAAGAACCTAAAAACGGACCTCACAAGAGGAGAGCTAGAAGAACTGGAGCAGGTGATTCACCTAGTACTATCACCCAGCGACAATAACTTTGAGGATGATAGTGCCCACACACAAGATTAGTGTCATAATATAAAGGAAGATAGTGCCAAAGAAGCTTGGTGATCCTCACACTTTCACAATTCCTTGTTCACTCGGACCCTTATCTTTCACCAAGTGCTTATGCGACCTTGGTGCATCAATTAGTTTCATGCCACTTTCAAGTTCAAAGAGATTAGGCACTGAGAATCCCTCACGACATTTTAGAAGATCATCCTATAAAAGTTGGAGGCGTTGAGATACCAACTGACTTTGTTGTTTTGGAAATGGACGAGGAGCCCAAGGATTTGCTACTCTTTGGAAGACCTTTCTTAGCCACAATAGATGCATTGATTGATGTGAGGAATGGAACATTTGAGTTGAATTTATGCCAAGACCTTTAAATGAAGTTTAACATCAACAATGTGATGAAAAAGCCAACCATTGAGGGTCATGCGTTCTCGATTCAAGAAATGAATGCTCAAGGTGATAAGCTACTGAAGGAGTTAGCAGCCAAAGATCAACTACAAGTAGCTTTGACTAAGACAGCTGTTGATGGGTATTTGAGTATGGAATTTGAGTGCTATGGGAAACATCTGGATGCCAACATGTCATTTAAGAGTTCAATTGTAATCAAAGATCTAGTTGAAATGAGTTTTGAAGTCAAAGAAGTGAGTCAAAATTTGATAGTGTATGCGCAATACTCGACCACAAGACTCGAGCTACAAGTGCTTAGTTCAATTTTCCTACGGTCAATGATGATTGGTTTGAGCTTACGGCACCCAAATTGAAAATGAAATCACTTCCTGCAAGGTTGAGGTATGTTTTCTGGGTCCTCATTTCAGTTATCCTATGATTGTCAATAATGCTTTAAATGATGATGAGTTTAACTTGCTATTGACTAAACTGAAAAGATTGAAAAAAAAAACCCTAGGATATTCTCTAGCTGACATTAGAGGCATATCACCTGAAAAAGAGGAATTAGTGCTATTAGGAATGAGAAAATTAAAATAATCCCTACTCTAACTATCATTGGCCATAGAATGTGTATTGAGTACAAGAAATTGAACTCTACATCTAGGAAATATTATTTTATACTTCATTTCATTGATCAAATGGTAGAACGGTTAGCTAATCACTCATATTACTGCTTTTTAGATGAACATAGTAGATTCTTTAAAATCCCTATACATCCTAATGATAAAAAAAAAACTACTTTCACTTGTTCGTATGGAACATTTGTAAATACGAGAATGTCATTTGGTTTGTGTAATGCATAACATCTATATATTTGGATTTTATTGAGGAGATAAGTGAAGTCTTCAGGGACAATTACTCTGTCCCTGGCTCATCCTTCTCCCCTTGTTTGTCAAGTTTGTGCAGGATACTTAGCAGGTGCGTGGAAACAAATCTTGTGCATAATTGGGAGAAATATCACTTCATGGTCATGGAAGGAATAGTTTTGGATCACAAGATTTCAGAAAAAGGGTATTAAGGTTGATCAATCCAAAATTAAAATCATGGTTCGGCTACAGCCTCCTAAGACAGTTTAGGATGTTCGAAGCTTTCTGGGCCACGATGGGTTCCATAGGAGGTTCATCAAAGACTTCTCAAATATTGCAAACCGCTGACTCGCCTACTATGCAAGAGGTCTAGTTCAACTTGTACTCTAACTGTCTTGAAGCGTTTCTGAATACCAAAGAAGCTTTGATGTCTGCTCCAATAATCCAAGTTCTAGACTAGACTCTCTCGTTTGATATTATGTTTGACACAAGCGATTTTGACTTGGGAGCAGTTTTGGGCTAGAAGAAACACATTAAGATGAACGTGCTTTATTATACAGCAAAACACTTGACGATGCCCAAGTCAAGTATGCAACCACTAAAAAATAACTTCTGGCACTAGTCTTCGCATTTGAGAAATTTAGATCATATCTGGTTCGGTCCAAGGTGATTATTCATACAGATCACGTAGCTCTAAAGTACCTAATGAAGAAAAAGGATGCTAAGCCTAGGCTAGCGAGGTGGATAATACTGCTTCAAGAATTTGACATTGAAGTAGTGGACCACCTAAAGTGGAAAATGGAGTAGTTGATCACTTATCATGTGTGATGATAAAGGACTCGATCCCTATTAATTATTCAATGCGAGAAGAAAAATTCATGACCATCAAAGCAGTTGAGAATTGTCGCCAAATAAGTGGTAAGGTCGCTGGAACCACTCTATCTTGGTATGTATATTTGGTCAACTACCGTGTTGTTGGTGAAATGTCCTATCAGAGGAAGAAGTTCTTCAGAGATATGAATAATCATTTATGGGATAAACCATATTAATACAAGAAGGGTTATGATAGGTTGTTCAAGAGATGCATTGCAAATGAAGAGGTTCAAGGTGTACTAGAGCATGTCCATGGGTCAGGGTATGGTAATCACTTTGCTACATTCAAGAGGGATCAAAAAATTCTATAGTCTGGTTTATGGAGCCCAACTATTTTCAAAGACGCTCAAGTTTTATCTATATGTGTGATCCTTCCCAAAGAATGGGAACAAGATGCCACATAATGCGATATTGGAGATTTAGATTTTTAACTGCTAGGGAATCAGCTTCATTGGACCAGTCAATCCACCTTCCTATGGAAATAGCTATATCCTAGTTGTAGTAGACTATGCCTCAAAGTGGGTGGAAGCCATTGCATATCCAATGAATGGTGCTAAGGTAGTACTTAAACTTTTTAAGAACATCATCTTTCCAAGGTGTGGTGTTCCAAGAGTGGTGATAAGTGATGGTGGTTCTCACTTTATCAATAAAGTGTTTGACAGCTTATTGAACAAGCATGAGGTCAAACACAAGGTAGTGACTTCTTATCACCCCCAAACCAATGGACAAATAGAAGTCTCAAATAAGCAGATTACCAACCGAAACAACAACAAGAGCCACAACCCCACACTAAAAATATGGAATTGGATCCACATTGGTGGTCTCTATTCGGAAGAAGGAAACAAACTCCAACCACCATTGTACATACCACCACATTACTCATTTTGCTTTGTTGGTTTAGGATTTTCTTTCAGAAATCTTATACACAAGGGACTATGTAGTTTAAGTTTTGGGAGGATCTTAGATGATTTTAACATGTTTTGTGTGTTTGTAGTTTTGATTTCCCATTTAGTTCATGCATTGCATTTAAGATATATAAAACACACAAAAATTGAAAACCTTTTTCAAAAATCATAAAAAGAGTGCATGTCATTGTGCATTCATTTAAGATTGAGTCTACATGCATTTGTGTTTGGGAATCATTCTTGCTGATAATATGCATTCTCGTTAGGTTAATAGCTGGTAAACTTAGTCAACTTTGTGGACTGCGATCTTCGTGTTTAGAAAGTTGATGGGTAAATCGTTCGCCTAGGAAAATTTTACATGTGTTGTGCCTCGAATGGATCTGATTTAATTTCCTCTAATTGAACTTTAATATCCAAATTAGGGCTTAAAGATGCATTGAATGTTTTTCTTCCTTGTGGTTAGAATGATCCATTGTAGTGTGAGTTAACCTAAAACACCAAGTGATAAGAGGCTGCAAAAAAGGAATCAGGAGTGTGTGTAAACTCGTACATCTTTGTGTATCTTGGTAGTATGAAGAAGCATGGAGGGTGTTTAAACCCGTAGACTCTACGCTTGTGTAAATCCACCTATCAATCTCTCATAAAGTTAGTTGAAACGGCTGAGAGGGTGCGTAAACCTGTAAACTCCCATGCTTGTGTAAACCAACTCGAGAGAGTATTTGAAGCAACCTTCTAACATTTGTCGATCCCCAAAATGGACATGAAGTGAACTTCTGATTCAAGTTGTTACACCGAAACAAAACCGGGCACTGCCAAATTCAATCAAACAAGTAAAAGGTGAAGTGTTTAATTGAGTAAGTCTTGTTAATTTCAAGGAAGTTGAGTCATATGTTCATTGATCTATAGTCACTCTTAAGGCTTGCACCACTAGAAATAGGGGATTGAATATGTGTTCTTAGAGTCCAACTTAGGTACTAGGGATCTTAGGATTGGATGCAAAGCTTTGAGGTGAGTATACTGTGGTTTTTCCAAAGATACATGGGTTCACTTGTGGATTACAGTCTTCAGTCTGATGAGCTTTTTTTTGAGGTAAGATACTCCCTTTGTGTACAACCTCTCTTCCTTTTTATCTCTATGCATTTGCTTGGGGGAAAACAAAGACTAAATTTGAAGGAGTTGACATGTATGCATTTTCACTAGTTTTAGGTGTTTTTAGTTCATTTTTCATACATATCCATTGCATTTGCATCATCTTCACTCATTTTCAGTTTGTTCGCATATGTTGCATTTGCATAGCATATACTTGCATTCAGAGTTATTTTCAGGGAATTTTTAAGCACAGATGGAAGGGACTAGTAGGACTTGAGAAGGAAATGCATTTTCGTGCCAAAGCGAAGCAAAAGAAGAAAAAGTTCAAATCAACATTGTTTATATGGACTCGGTAGAGACTGGCAACGGTTCAAGGGCCTCTCTCTCTTCGAAGAAAAAGAAGAAAAAGGTCCCGAAGAAAAATTTTGCGGTCACTAAACTTCAACATGATCCCGCACAATAAGGTAAATTGATTAGGTTCCCTTTTGCTTAGCATAGGAAATGAAGTGATTAATGGTGCTCTATGTTACCATTTCGCTCAACTTTTGTTGTCATCGCCGAGAAGGATGCCACGAGATGCAACAGTCTAGAAGATCCTTCTTCCGAGATACCCGTGATTAAAAAGGGATAACATATTAGTGATTTCAGTTTTAAATGTGATTTCACCTCAGCGTCCCGTACCACCTCCTTCAAGATGGCATGTGCTGACCTGATGTGTCACATCAAAATACGTTTGAAGTGCTCCCTTCTCTCGACCAAATGGTGAACCAGAAGGACTACAAAAAACTACTATAATCATATCCAAGGTGTGTCTCGTATTTACCTTATATATTTTTATTACGAGCTCAAGGCATTGACCTCTTTTTTTTGTTCTTAGTTTATCGCCCACTTAAACTTTCTTCTTCTAGACCATGAGAGGTCTCGGGCTTCTTTATATAAAGTGCTCGGAAGCAAGCCATCATGGCTGAACCTGCCGAGAAGTCCAACCTTAAGGTTGTACAGGCTAAGACCTCGTTAAATAAGGTGGAGGCAGAACTTCCTAGAGTGAAGGTCAAATTGGTCGCGGAAACGAATAAATCCACTAAGTAGGCCAAAGAGATTGCCTCTCTAAAGTATAATTTAGAGGCATCGAAGTAGATTAGTGTATTGCTTTCATTGTTACCGAAATGGCCAACACTACAATCTCGCCATTTCAGACCAAACTTGACGAGATCAAATGTAAATTTGATTTCCGTTTAGATGATGATATTGTCTTAGAAAAGCTTAATTCATTCCAAACATTATCTGGTCAACTATCTGAGCGGTTCGAGAGAATCGCTGCCCGATTCAGTGACCTTGAGACAAATCTCTCTTCTCGACTTAAGTACGCCTAATATCTTGGTGCTTACAACGTCATTCAGACACTTCAATTGCATAAGGTTGATGTGCGTGACGTGTTTGTCAATGTAGCCTCTAAGGAACTTCATGATTCCAAAGAGATTGTAAAGAACATAGTGATCACGAGACTCCTCCTCAATGATTTGGTTGCTTTAACTTTTGAAGTCGGTGAGTGCTCGTATTTGAATGAAGATACCATAGCCCTGAGAGAAGCTTAGCCATCCCAAGCTGACCCCAATGAAGTTGCCACTGACAGCCTTCATGATTGTCCTCAGGTTAGTATACGAGATTTTGAACTCGTCTTAGATTTAATCAAGGGTTTCGATAAATATGGTTCGAATGATGATGTTTTTTTCTCCAAAGGCCAGCGAGATGAAGAATATGTCGGACGAAGAAGATCATTTTGGCGATGAACGATCAACAAAGAAGACTAGTGGACATTCAAATGATTGTTTAGTTAGTTCGCTTATTTAGACCAAAGTTGGATTTGTTCTGAGTTTTACCTTGTAAAAACATTATAATTTTCCTTTTAAGTGATTACAATTATAAATTTGCGAGTATAAAAATTCAGATTTGCGAGAAACTAAGTCTCGTCTACTAGGGGTTTGAGACTTAGCTCTATCATTTGTGAAAATTCTACCTCGGCAAGGTTTTACAACTTCGATTAGTTTGAGCGAGACTTTAGACACGACGATATTTAAGACTCGGTTTACTTTAATACTTTGTTTAATCGTGGGAGGTTTGTAGACTCGGCTAAAATGAGCAAGAAGTATGACTTGTGAAGATTTCAGAGTCAGCTAACATTTAGACTTTGATTAATTACTGCGAAGTTTATAGACTCGACTAAAACGAGTGAGAATTAGGAGTCTGTGAGATTTCAAATTTGGCTTACTTTAAGACTTAACTTAACTCGTGTGAGATATTCTGACTCGTCAAAAATAAGCGAGAATTAAGATTCAGCGAGATTTACACTCGGCTTTGAGAGTAGATCTCAGCCATTGTCGAGATTTGAAGACTAAGAATAAATTTTATGAGCTATATTATTTACTCAACTTTTTTGAAAGTAGAGTCTCGACAAATATATGAGTGGTGTATATTACTTCTTTCTTTTCAGTAAATCAGAAAAGTAGTTTTATTATAGTATAACTACACACGAAGACTACCTACACATCTTGGAGATATCAAGCCAAAAACGAATTTCTGATTAATAAGATCAAAATAATAAAAATGTGTCTTAAAAGTTAATACGCATAATGCTGAGACTATATATCATCAATGGTGGTAGCACTTTATATTGATGGAATTCCAGTTTTGTGGGATCTGTTGACCTTCCATCGTAGTGAGTTCATACACTCCTGGTTTTACGACTTTTCAAACGACATAAGGGTCTTCGAATTGGCGCCGAGTTTTACCATATTCAACTCAACAGTATTTTCAAAGACTTTTCTAAGCACAAGGTCGCCTTCTATGAAATACCAAGCTTGGACTTTTTTGTTGTTGTATTTGGTGGCTTGTGGCTGGTAATTTTTCCCTCGGAGTAATGCACCATCAAAAGTTTCTTCTAACTCGTCCATGCTTGTCACCATTGCTTCCTTATTAGACTCATCTCTCATTAAGAACGTGGTTCCACGTAAAGTTGGTACACTTGCCTCGGCAGGAGCAAGTGGTTCCATTCTGTGAGACAAGGAGAAAGGAGTCCTGCCCTTAGATCTTCTTGGAGTCGTTCGATGGGACCAGAGTACCCCATCCAATTCATCCGCATAGTATAATTTCTTCTCAGTTAGATGTTTCTTCAATCCAATCAAGATTTGGTAATTCATAGCTTTGGCTTGTCTGTTAATTTGCGAATTACGAGGTGTTATTTTGCTACCTCATATATTCCATTTTGCACAAAAGTTTCCAAATTTTGCCGAGATAAACTGGGAACCATTAAACCATGACGGCATATGATATTCTTCCTTTCAAATTTGATAATGTCTTTGTCTTAGATTTGAGAATATGGTTCTGCCTCAACCCAAATGGTGAAACAATCTGTCATGACAACACGAAACACTTTACCAAAGCGAAGGCAAAGGTCTGACTATATCCATTACCCATCTAATAAAATGATAAGGTATCGTGAGGTCTCCAGTTCTTAAGTTGGAGCATGGATTAAAGGAGTGTGCCGCTGACACATCTTGCACTTTGCAGCATACGTTTGTACCAGAGAACGTCCACTAGAATGGTTAACACCGACACCATCATGTGTTTCTTTCATCACTTCTCTCTTCTCGTCACTATGAATACAACGAATCAAGAATCCACTAGCACTCCTTTGAAACTTGGACATATTACGCACATTTGGCTTTGAGTCGTCTCGCTATCCAAATTTTTACAGGCATTTCTCCATTCAATATGTATGCTAGTATTTTGTCTCTCTAATCAATGACTTTCTCGATCAGCAAATCACGCTCTGGACTTGTTAGTTTGGATTGTTCAATCGTCTCAGTTATTACCGATATTGGAGTAATGTTTCACTTAGGTAGTTGTATACTCAATAAATCAATGCTCCCCACAAGGATTATCCGTCTTTGAATTGAGTCTTTCATTGATGCCAAAGCCACAAATAGCATCTATTAATGTGTTTTAGCTCGAGGGATCTTGTTTACATTGAACTTTACTCATTGAGTTAAGTCCTTCATGACTTTCACATATGTGTCCATTTCATCGTTTTTAGTATCATATCCCACGGCTACTCTAATTTCTTTTGGAATTCAGATTTCAGTGATTAGTGTTTCATACTCTGCTTCGTTGTTAGATGTGGGAAAGGTGAGTCGGAATAACTGATATATCACCTGCCCATTCGGAATTTCCAAGTGAATTTTGACACTAGAACCATGATGCGATGCTGAACCATCTTGCCCATATCTAGCTCAAGGGCAAATTTGATTAAAAAGTTAGCTAAAACTTGTGACTTGGCGCTTGTCTGACCTTTGTACTCAATATCATACTCGGAAAGTTTGATGGCCCATGTGGTCAATCGACCAGATTAATTTGGGATGCGCAATATCGTCTGCAACGAATGGTTTCTCAAGAGGACGATTGTATGCGACTAGAAGTAGGGGCACAATTTTCTTACCAGGACAACAACTCGATGGAATATTTTTCGAACTCTTTATCCCAGTTGAAGTTTTTGTTCCCAAGCAACATTTGATAGAATGGAAGACACTTAACCGTTGATCGGAAATCAAGCAATTTCATAGCCGAGATTTGCTTGAGATTTACTTCAATTCTCTTTTGTGTGACAATGTACATGAGAAACTCTCATGACAGTACCACAAAAGTGCCGTTTTCTGGATTGAACTTCATATGAAACTCGTTCAAAGTTTTGAAACAATTAGGCAAATGATCGACATGATCCTCGACTTTCTTTGATTTGACCAACATATCGTCGATACAGAATTCCATTATTTGACCAAGTTGATCGGTTAGCGTTTTGTTGACATAGCGCTGATAAATTGCTCATGCATTCTTCAATTCGAAGGATATCATTTTGTAACAATAAGTGCATCCCTCTGTGATGAAGGACATCTTATTTGTATCATCAGGATGCATTTTTATTTGATTATAATCTGAAAAAGCATCCATGTAGGACAATACCTTGTTTTCTGATGTGGCATCGACAATACGATGTATAATCGGAAAAGATAAACTATTATTTGGACATGCTTTATTCAAGTCGGTGAAATCGACATAAACTCACCATATGTCTTTCTTCTTTGGACCACGACTGGGTTCGCCAACCATTTTGGGAATATCACTTCAACAGTCAAACCCGCTTCTGTAAACTTTTTAACCTCGTTATTTACAGCCTTACTTCGCTCGAAGTCTAACTTTCTACACTTTGACTTAATTGGCTTGTATGTCGGGTCGACATTCAGTTTGTGACTCGCCACTCTTGGATTGATACCAGGCATATTCTTCACAGTTCAAGCAAAGGTCTTGACGTTCTACTCCACTCTTGGAGTAATACTAGGCTTACCCAAGTTTATGCTAATATTGACACATTTAGTCAAATCTGTGATGTCAATATTCAAGAGTTCAATTGTTGAAGAACCAGGGTTCTCTTGTTCAGGCGGTTATGAGATGGCTTTTCCACTGACAGACGCAGTGATCATGCACGTCTTATTGTGGAGTTTCACTTGGCTATGAAGCATGTCATTGACATTTTCTGGTCTCCGCGGTTGCGGTCCAAATCTACACACTATGATGGTAGCTCGAAGGGATGACATTCATCGAATATATATATATGGGGGTCAAGGTTCTGTCGATTGGCTTTAACTAGACATTTGGAAGTGTCATTTTTTTCTAATGTTTCTAGAAAGATCAAATCTACCGATCTTCTCGTGTCTATGAGGATATGAGACATGTTGCAATTGGGAACTCGTGACCACTATAGGGTCATTGTGAAGGAAAGCTAAACAGTTCAAATCTTCCTCTACGAAAATAATCTTGGAATTTTTTGGCTGCAACTGTTTCTCTTCGAGGCCAAGCTTGTTACTCATTGCAGCTAAAACTTTCCGCTCATGCTTTTTGATTGGCAGAATCGTATTGTAGCACGATTGTAGCCCTCCCATGATAACATTAACGTTTGTTCTGGTATGCTCTAACTCTAGAAGACCAATGTCATATCGTGCTTGTTT
The DNA here is from genome assembly GCA_023374145.1 of Lepidium sativum. Lineage (NCBI taxonomy): Eukaryota > Viridiplantae > Streptophyta > Magnoliopsida > Brassicales > Brassicaceae > Lepidium > Lepidium sativum. The sequence continues at coordinate 17,048 of JAKUCM010002578.1, read as the reverse complement.
TGAATTTTTTTTTTTTCGTCTTTTCTTGATTTTCCAAGATCTGAATTACGCCATAGAATTCCACATTTTTCTGCTTTTGTGCCCAAAAACAATGCGTCTCTTCCTCTGATAAGTTAACTTCTCCTTTGTTATATTTATGAACTAAGAATTCATGCAACTGCTTACACTTAAAATTTTGATGCCCCAGTTCTTCTCCCACGGCTTTTTTCTTTGCTTAGGGGCATTACAGATTTGGAAAGCCATATTTACGAGTCCCTTTCCTTTGTTGTTATGTTGCCTCGGTTATTGGTACCCCCCCCCCCCCCATTAGATTGCTTATGCTCAGGCACCTTTTGGGGGTTTTGAACTCGAGATAGTATCTTTTGCTCTCAAATGTACTCAGTGAGCCTTAATGCCCGATATTGAGCATCTCACACACCAGTAGCTATTCGTTACAAACTACTCTGATCTAGAAGGCTTCGATAGCTATGTCGTCACTTACCTTAGCCTAAGTCATTATTTTTCAGAAACGACCAAGATATAAGTTTAGAGTCTCGTCTTTTCCTTGTCTTAGTGAGCGTAATTCACCTACTGAAGTATCCTGGTTAACAAATATGGCATACTCTTTCATGAACAACTAGGCAAGTTAATTAAATTTTGTGATAGACTCGGTTGGCGGCTTGGTAAACCAGACGAGTGCATCTCCAGTCTGAGTTTCTGCTATGAATTGGCAGTACACATCATCCTCCTGATCAAGGCTGCAGTTCGTGCCTCCCTCATGACATTGAAGGCGCTCATAAACTCTAACAGGTGAGTCGTCCCGTCACAGAAAAGGCAATAGAGTCTTGCCCGCGGATTACCTAAATCCTCCCAACTTTTGGAGCCGCACTAGTTGCTTGGTGAAATTTTGAGCGCACATTAATTACATCCTGAATACGGTTTTGGTGTCTACCATTGATGGGATTTTTTGGGGGTGTGAGCTAGACCCAACCCTCGTGCATTCGTAAACTCAACTTGGCTTATCGTCCAACAAATTCCTTTGGTCGCTGAAGAGTGCGTCTGCTCGACCCGTACTGATTGGCGTGTGGTGATGCATGTTGTACATCTTGGCTCTTTGCTCAAGTAATTCCAATACGTTTAATATGCCTACGGCCTCCTTTTGTCGTAACATGTATTACATCATGATGACTAGTGACTGAGGTTCAGTTGGACATTCTGGAAGAGCTTCCGAGTTCGCACTCTCCTCCTGCGTTGGGTTGAGATTTACCTTTGGAGGTCAATCTGCCAGCTCCATAGATGGGTCGACGTCATGGCTTTCATTTGAGCGTCTTCAAGAGATTTCTCTTGTAAATTTTATCCTTGTTTTTGCATTAAGAAATCTTTCGATGTCTTCTTAGCATTCATGACCATTTGTTTTAGTAGGATGCAACACTAAGATTTTAGATTATACTCTATGATTCAAGAGGGAAGATGGACAAAGATTCTGATTAAATTAGTGACAAAGAAAGTAAATTGAGAGCAGGAATGCCAAATTAATTTTATTGCTTGTGTATCAGTTGTGAAAACGTGGCCTCTTTGTGGAAGTTTTTATCCATATGATGCCTTGCCGAGAAGAGAACTCATCCGAGTTATCGTCTTACCGAGAAAGGAACTCGTCTGAACTGTCGTCGAATCATAAACACGACTTCTTCATCACTTTTCCGAGTTGACGACTGTAGATTTGATATTGATTATTATTTGTGGATCATAATATGATCTCGGATCCACCTCCAAAACTAATCTGATTATCCGAATAATTTTTTCGTTATATGAAACAGGTATCAAACTAGTGTAAAAGTAAAGTAAAACGCACATGTAATTATTTTCGTTATGGATGAATATGTTAAAGAAATTAAAAACAATAAAACCAATGGTGGTTCTAAGAATATTTTTTATAAAATCATAAAACATCTCACGTCACTATTGGAAGTGATAACATATCATAAGAAAACCAATCTAGAAACAGTTGTATAAAACCACTATGGAACCTATTTTGTCAACTAGTGTAATGGTTTTCTAAATTCCGTTCATATTATTAAAGGTAAGTGATTCGATTATTAGTGCTTTTAGAATTTGTAAAATGATTACACCATTGGGCCACCTGTCATCGACTCACTATGCTACCTTTCATATTCTAAAATCGTTTTTATCATAACTTCATTAGTAATAGACTCCAATACATATATTTCGAAAAAAAAAACTACTATGTAGATGAAAACTGAAAAAAAAAAGTTACTATAATTGAAATTAAATTTGAATTTACTAAGGAGAAACGAAAAACATTTTGACTGTTCTCAGTGTTGAAAATATAGAATAGATAAAAAGAAGTCATGTTAAAAAACTAGATTAATTAAATTTGGGGAATAATATCATGGTAAATGTCTTTTTATCTTATATGTTTTTAGTTATCAAAAATATCTTATTCTTTATTTTGTGGAAAATGCCCCTTTTATGTTTCCATTGTGGGGAATCTCTTTTTTGAGGCATTGAATCGAAACATCATTCTCCACGATAGATCGAATAAATGTCCACGGTAGATAGAACTGTATGCTCTGTTTATTGTAGACCATATAATTTTCCATCGTAGACAGCAAATATATATCCATCATAAAAATATTATACATGTCTATTGTAGACAGTATTATTGTCTATTGTAAACATTAGTATTATTGTCTATTGTAAACATTATTCTATATTATGTCTTTCCACGAAATACCACATTTTCTCAAAAAATAATATTTTGTATAAATTTTATAAAAGGGAGCATTTTTTACAATTTAAAATACAAATAGAGCATTCTATACATTTTTTCTTAAATTTGTTAGTTACTAGATGAATTAGGTAATATTAAGTTTTCTAACTATTATCATATAAAGAAAAAAAATTCCGAAAATTAAGGTCCGGATAGTTGAATTATGGGCTGTTTTGTGGACAGCATAATTTTGAACTAAGTTAAATCATTTGAACTTGTGGGATGTTAATACAAGATAAATTAGCCAGATGCTCGAGTTGTTGTTTTTGAAAAGTTTAACTCTGTGGAGTCACATAATCTCTATTTAATATTATTTAAGGTTTTGGGGAGGGTAGAGATTATGAATATGGTCTTGTCTATTTAATTGTTCACCCAAAATTTTGAGAAACTTGGGCAAATTTTTTTGCGATTTTATGATATTTTCTTAAGCTCTTCATCATAGCGTTGTTGTCCATTTTTCTGATGGTTTTAAAGAAAAAGCTTCTGAAGCCAATCGTCCCACCTCCACCTTGTCAATCTCGTCCTTCTAGCAGTCATGGAGCTTCTCTGAGCAAATCTAGATCTTGTTCGAGCTCTTATGGTGTGGCGCGCAACATACACACAGATGAGATCTCTGGGATATCTATCAGTGAGGGGCATATTGGGAGGAGATAGAAAGGCGGTTGTTGTGGAGACGTGAATGATAAGTTCACCTTCTGATCTCGATAGATCTTCAGGGACCCTGTTGCTTACATTAGAACTTAAACTTCATGCGTGTAAGACACAGCTCATCGATGTCAAAGAGACCAAATGGACTTGGCTTCTAAAGGCATAGAGATTCTCTCTCTGGAGGACGACTAGGCTTTCTTAGAGTTGTTCTCTCTAAGGTTTTTGAGTCTTCTGTTTTAACGGCTCTGATTTATCATTGATCTACTAAACAAAAATAGATATAGATGCGTGTGGTAACCCTAATTACAATATGGGCAATGATCCTTATTCAAATCGAAAAGAAAAATTAAAGCTTTAAGTGAATGAACTTTAATCATGATGGGCCATTCAAAAATGGCATTTAGGATTTGTCTAAGATCTTTCAACAACTTGAGCCTAAAATCTAGGTTAAAATAATTAACTATAGGGTTAATCATTTTTACCCAAAAATAGATATATAAGACCACCTCCAATAGGCTCTCTAATGAGTCCCTTATTAGAAGTTTTTAAGATTAATTGTATTTAATTAAATAAAAAATATATTAATAAGATAAGAATTGTTTCTAAATAGAGAGACTTGCAAATGGCTATTAACCTAGTGGTCGGCGGTAAGTCCACTTAAGGCAACTCATTTGCATAACCAGGGATCGAGTCTCCCCGCCTACATTATGTAGGAATTTGGCTACTGAGCCGACAGTTGTGGCCCAATTAATCTGTCGTTGACAAAAAAAAAAGATTCTTTAAAATTGTTAAGAACCGGACACGTGTCAACATCTGATTGGAAGAGATTTTAAGGTGGAAAAAAAAGAGATGGATCGAGTCTGAATCTGCAAATCACTCTCAGTCATCTTCCTCGTTTCTTCTTTCACTCGTTCAAAACAAAAATTGATTTAAGCATAAAAAGCTTCAGTCGTTTCATGGGATTCATGTGTTTTTCACCTCCCCAACATCTTGCTTCTAGCCTCTGGTTGCAAAAAAAGCCTCTTTCTTCTTTATATCCATGGTAATCTCTTTCCTTTTTCCAAAACTGAACAATGTCGTTTGATAGATGAAGCTTACTAGTTGGTTTAGATTTAGGTATGAAACTTGAGTTTAATGAATATGTGGACGTTTTGGGCTGAATAATAATGGTGCTGGCAAGTTTCTGGTTCTGGTTTTCCTTAGTGCACACAAGCTGCTCATGAAAAGGTCTAAAAAGTAATAATAAGTGTTTAGATGTAGATTTTTGATGAACATTAGTGGAACCAAGTTTTAGCAGGTTAAGTAGAGTAATATGGCTATGAAATAAGAATCTGAAGGTGAGTAATGAGTCATTTGAGGTGGGTGAAGAATCGCCTTCATTATGAGACAACTTAAGGGGGTTAACCATAGCTGGATGCTTTTATGTTTTGGTACAAAATTAGAATATATGTTTGAAGCAATGGCTGAAAATACTTATGAGAGACTATGCTTACTATGCTTCTGGTGCAAAGGACCAACTACTATGCAGAAAATGGCTCATCTTGAGGATAAGACCATCTCCATTCATGTATCGTAGATGTAGTTTTTAATTTTTTAAAATATTAAAAAAATAGAAAATGATGAGAAATTATATTATAAGGGTTCTTAATGTAGAACTTTAAGAACCTCAAAAATTTGTTTTAAAAACCCTTCTTACACATGTTACCTTTTGATTGATGCAAATTTAATTAAAAATATTAAAACTTAATAGTGGATAAATGTTTATTAAAATATTATTATTAAAATGTTAAGAAACCAATCTTGGGTTTCTCATGGATGGGGATGCTCTAAGTATTCAAAACAGAACAAACTAAAAACTAAAGAGTAGAGCATGATGATGTCTGATCTACGGTTCTATTGTAATGTTTAGGTGAGTATGCTACAACTAGAGTTTCATCTGCTGCTGCAGGAACAATCATGGTTTGAATCTGAATCTGTGTTTAAGGTTGACATATCTTAAAACTCTTGTTGCAGACAGTCAAAAAGAAACTTAAGAACCCCAAGTGGAGTTTTACCATTGGAGTCCCAAAAAAAGTTAAATTTTATTATAGAGTTCTTAGCTTTCAGTCAATCATTATTTATGTTAAAAAAAAATGTTAAGAACTCCATTTGGGATTCTAATTGATGGAGATGGTTTAAAAAGTTAATTATGTCTTTAAACAAACAAATAACAGAAAAGCTCATCCGAGCAAAGACCTGCGTGTTATGTTAGTCAAGCTTGGTGCCACGCTGCACTAGATCCCTCCCTCTTAGAGAGACTCGAACCCAAATCCAAAATGGTAGACAAGTCGGATTCCTTCTTCCACACACTTGCATAGGCCGACATCTTCATGTCAACTCCATTCTGGTTGATGTTCATCTCCTCAGTCCCAATAGACCGGTTCTATTCTCTGCGAATCTTGTGCTGGACTTCGATGCACTTTGGTTCATTCCACTCGAAGCTTGAACTTGCACTGTAAAGATTAACCGACACTCTCCAAGAAGGTCTCCACTAATATCTTCCACTTGTCGAATTTGAAAGACAATTTTTGCAGAAATCATCTTCACCCATTACGGAGACTCCAAGTGGTCAGAGATACAAATCTTCTCTCAGTGGGGCAGTAAGGACCAATCTCTGGTTGTGATATGCAGTCTGATTTGCTGCAAATATGCCTATTTGTAAAATCCATAACTTCCAGATCCAATGGTCTTTTCATTAGTTCTATGGCTCGTTGGCACTAAAGAACACTCAAGAAAAATATCCATGTGGTTGGATGTATATTCCTATTTTCATTTAGACTGTGCAAGTCATTTTCTGGTCATGGTATGCAATCGTTGTCGTAGCAGATCGGCCATCTTTTAGAGCGCATTACTCTCGGCACCCTACTTTGTTTGGCCTTATTCAAAACTAAGGAACTAGACAATTGATTCATGTATCCAACAAATTGAAAATCCTTACCAGATTCATTCTGAGTCACCTGTAACGTGTCAGAGAGTGCTCGCATGTCATCCTTAGTTTGTGGCAGGGGCTTGTGAGCTAGCCTCCAACCTATCCCTTCTTGGTCATTTACCCTCAGTGGGTCATTGTTTCGACATTAGTCTCCTTCAAGGCTAGGACCAAATTGATCATGTCACTTGTATGTTTGATGATTAGCGGTGTGGTGTTCTCGTTCGAGTAGATCTGAACCATGGGTCACGACTCCATGATTCGTTTAGGGGTTAAGGCATGACATCTTGATTGTCACTCACAGCAAGGAGAACTTCATCATCATCATTCTATTCAGGGTTCGAACGACTATATGTGGAGTGGTTAACCACAAAGGTTTGGACCGCAACCTTCATGCTCTCGACCTTTGTAGGCGGATGGAAGATTGGTTTTCGGATAGAAACCAAACATGACAAGGCAATCAGATCTGGAGATTTGTGTTAACTTTGGTGGGCGGATCTGATCAGATCTGGCGATAAAAGTCAATCAACGAAGCTATGTTACTAACTTGTTGCAACGCGCAACAGACACATAGAGCAGATCTCTGTGAGATCTACAGATTGGGGAGAAGATGAGAAAGAAGGCTGGTATGGAGATGTGAATGGTAGTTTTAAGCTCACCTTCTGATACGGATTAGATCTTGAGGGACCCTACATACACTAGAACTCAAAGTTTACGCATGTAAGACTCAGCTCAACGATGGCCAAGGAGACCAATCAGACCTTGCTTATAGGGTCGTAGAGATTCTTTTTATGGATGATGGCTAGGATTTCTAAGAAAGGCTCCTTCTAGGGTTTTAGATATTTTTTTTTGTCAACTATAAATTATATTGGATTACAACTGGCTGATCTAATAACCAAATTTAAACGAATCTAGTTGTGCAAATGAGTTACCACTGGGTAAAAAACTATTTGCTAGATACTTTTATTTAAAGGGCTATGATTTATTACTCAGCTCATTAATATAGACCATGAGGCTTATTCAAATCTAAAAGAAAAACTAAAGTCGTAAGTGAATCAGGCTTATCAAAATCATGATGAGCCATCCGAAAATGACTTTTATAATTTGTTTAAGATCCATTAACAACTTGGACCTAAAATCTAGAATAAAATAATTAATTATAGGATTAATGATTTTTACCCAAAAAACAAAAAAAACGGATCACTAATGGACCTTAGAAAAGAAACACCAAAATAGGTCCATAAAGAGTTTCCCATAAACTAAAACAAACAAATTATAGAAAAGACCCATCAGAGCAAAGACATACATGTTTTCTTAGTCAACTCAGGTGCCACGCTACGCCATTCTAGGACCTAAATCTGCTGCTTCCAGTCGCTCCCTCTTTTTCATCAACAAAGCTACAAGAAGCTGAGCCACCTGGACTCTCTTCACCCTCATCGGAGGAGCTTTCATCGTATCGGTAATCGATCACCGTTTTTAAACTAAACTAAATTTTAAAAATCTATATTACAAGATTTTTATATTATGTAAATGTAGTCAACGACTAAAAAAGAATTCGTTTTCTTTTTAAAAGTAGAGATATTTTGTTTATTTTAGTAATCACTCGGTCCAAAAATTTTAAGATTCAAGAATCATATATGTATTACAATGCGTAATATTATTTTTTTGGATCCATGCTGATTTAAATTTTTAGAGACATGTGTTGATGTTTTAGAATGTAGTGTTCAAGATGTTATTTTTTGAATATTAATAGAATAATAAAAGCTAAAATATTTTTTAAACACATATATTTTTTTCAATTTTTAAACTAGTGGCAGATGGTAAGTTTACATAAGACAACTCATTTGCACAACCAGAGATCGAGTCTCTCCACCTACATTATGTAAAAAATTGGTTATTGGACCGGCGAGTTGTGATCCAATATAATTTGTCGTTGACAAAAAAAACTAACAAAAGAATGGTATTTTAGTACATTCTATTTTTTAATGAGGGAAGGTTGTTAAGACTTTTTAAATTCAGTTTGTATGATTTAAAAGCAGACAAAAAAACAAATGGCTTTGATATACAAGATTCTATTTAAATAAAGGTTTACTTAAAATATTTAATAATAGTATTTAATATTTAATTTATTATAATATGACCATGAATATGTACAATGTCAATTGTTCCAAATATAAAATGCATTAAATTTTGTATTACTAAATGCTTTAAATTTTGTATTACTAAATGCTTTAAATTTTGTATTAGAATACATTAAACATCTTATAAAAAAAACATATAAAACTTTTTAAACATTTTAAACAGGCAAATTATTCTCCGTCGATAAAATATAACTAATGGTAAAGTATAACTATTAACTTTGAAATCATGAGTGATTTTAATTAGTGGATTTTAGACTATTGAGCAGAATTTTTCAATCTAGTTATTGACAAAAACATCTTAAATAATGAACAAATGAAGTATATCATAAGGTAGCATCAAAGCACCCGTTTGCAAATGATATTTATATTATGCTATCAATTGCTTTTAAAAAATAAAATAATGGTTAAAATAGTTGTTGCGACTTATCTATGAATGTTTGACAACAGTTTTCAAACAAACTTATTTATGGGTGTGTGGAAGATTTTAAAACATATAATTTATGGGTGCTTAGAGCATCCACATCAAAGAACTTCCTATGAATTTTTTAGAAAAAAATTAATAAAAAACATTAAAAAAAATTAAAAAAATAAAAATTAAAAAAAAAGTAAAAAATAAATTAAAAAAAAATTAAAAAAAAAATTAAAAAGAAAAAAGAGCACCCACATCAAAGAACCCTATGGCGGATCCTGATTGGCTCCGTGTTTTAGTTTTTTATTTTTTTTTCTAAGAATCCCCTATGGAGTTCTTTGATGTGTGTGCTCTTTTTTTTTAAAAAAAAGTCTACTGGCTTTTAAATCCCCTCCTATTATTGCAAGTAGGGGTTCGATCTCTAGTGCCTTGAGAATTTGTAAAGTGACTACACCACTAGCCACCTGTCCTCGGTGATGTGGGTGCTCTTAGACGGTCGTTTATAGATATAATTGGTGACTTTTTTTAACAAAGTGATAAAAAGGAGTAGTTGAAACGAATGTACATTTGACTGATAACATTTAAATTATCATTTTTAACATTTAAAACGAAGGTATATCTAATTAAACTGTTCAACCACGCTACAAATGTAATCAATCAAACATAATATAATAATTATAATTTTTTATCACTTTGTTAAAACGAAGATACTTTTGTGTTGTAGCCCGGTTGAATAGTTTAGTTAGATACAAGTTAGTAAGTAATTTTATAAAAGTTATTATTTTTGAATTATGCAATAACATATGGCCTAACAATTTTGATATAGAAAAGAGATAGATGTAATCACAAATATTATTTTTAAAAGATTATTTGGATGATGCCAAATGATTATTTTCTATATATTGTAAAATTGGTCGACGAAAAAATAATCGGTTAATTAAACCATAAAATCAGTCACGAAATAAGTGATATAATTAGTTTGTTTCTGATTTAGATGGACATTATGTTGTAAGTTTGAATCTCACCATACTTTAGTTAAGAAAATTAAATTATGGACCGGTCATTATTATCAATTCAGTAATTATCTATTGATTAAAAAACCAGTAAAACTAACCGTCAATATAGAATAGTCATTGTCCACGTATTGTTGTTTGCATCTGGGAGAAATTACCTTGATTTAGAGGGATTTTAGAAAGGATTTTCCTTCTGAATTTCAATTTTCCTTGGAGTTAAATATAAATGTATATGGAGGGTCCGTGGAATATTTATACTAAAAATAAAATGTCCTCAGAAGTATATACATGAAAGATAAAACATTTTCTTACATTTAAACAAAAGTTTTATATATGAGGTTGAGTTCCAATGATCAAAACCAAACTAAATCTGGGACAAATGGAAGTCAATTAAGAATGTATTATAAACCCTTATTTATTTATTGGACAATACAAAAGGTGAAAAAGATAGGTATTGTGGGATGAATGCAAGACTAAGCCAGAGACTTGAAACATATATAGTTACAAACGGTATTTCAACTAAGCCAGAGACGGAATGCCACTGAGCCTACAAGGGAACTGGATACACATCATATCGTCTTTGAGATCGTTGTCAGTGATGCTTATTATAACATAGTATCCAAGCTACGGTATTCCACACACACACAAATGAAGAAGGGTTATCGTTACATGAGATCAGAAAAACCAACACATTAATATTGTCTTAAAGGTAAGAAAAACTTACAGCTGTTTTCTTTTCTTCAGGAGTAAAAATTTTAGTGAATAAAAACCGAATGAAGCCAGGTTCTATTACTGGACATGCCGTTACGTCACACAGAGAGTAGAATTTTGTAGAAACAATAGAACTGTTGAACTGGGAAAAGCCCAACGCAAGTCGGAGATTTACAGTTGCATCTTTAGGGATGTCTTTGGCTGTTCAATGTTCATACCATCATTTTTATCAATATATATACCTTTGTTCATTTTGGAAACGATCATTAACCTGAAACTGGCTTAAGGGAAATACTTACGTGTAAAAACGTCGATCGTAATTTTTCCATTACCGCTACGCTTAACCGGTTCTGGAGAGATTCTTACTTTATGGACTTCAATTGGATATCGATAATAAGGCGCAACTACAGAATCAAAGAGAAAAATAATACGAAAAGCAGTTGCTTATTATTTTTGATTATGTTCATTTTAACTTTCACAAATCCACCAAATTGGCGTTACACTAACAAATCCATGCTTACAATTGCAGTTGTCGAAAGTCGTCTCGGATAAAACAGGTGACAAAAAGAGTGATACCACAAAGAGAAGAATCAAAGACTGAGCGTGAGATATTGCCATGGATATAAAATGAGCTCCTCGATCCAACTTGAGTTGAGAAATTATGTGTCCGTTTGGTTTGAAAAACAGATTATGTGTCTGTTATATTTACATCAATGCATGCGTACTATTTTATAATTGGAAGATTATGAGATTGCGCTATAAGTAAATAATGTATATTATATTAAATTTCACACATTGTACCCGAGGATAATTAAATTATGGCTACTAAAAGAAAAAAGAAAAAAAAAAAACTGAATAGACATACTTAAGCATGATTCGCGTAAGATCCCTATTACACGCGAGAAGCTTAACATGTGGATCCAAGAAATATGGCGGCTTCGTCTTTACATAAATATGACCTTTATGTAAACAACACATTTCGTCATGGGCAAAACGTTTCGACAAAATTATGACAGTGGTAAAAAATGATCACACAAATTTAAAATTATGAAAGTGATAAAAAATAATCACACAAATTTGAAATTCTGCTATGTTAACAGTTAACTACTTTCTGATGACGATATGGACAGCTTAAAAACAGTCGAGAGTACGACTGACCAAAATGTATCACGCTTTATTGTCAAAATTTGGAGATTATTTTTGACGAATTTTGACCTAATGGGGTGATTAGTTCCATTTCTGTGGAATTATTTAAGTAATATATTGTTTCAAACGATTTTGTCGAGAATTCATTTTTGGAAGTCGTATTTTGACGAAATAAGTTTGTTACGAAATTGCGATAGATCGATCACTATAAAAATTTGTTCATTTTTTGATAAAATTCCAGAAAAATTGAAAGTCCGTAACTGGCCGGAAAATAACTCTGTCTGGAAACAGTAAGATATTTCTAACGGAACCAAAGTATTAAACATCTGTTTGATTTTTCGAACTATCTTAGCATTTCGTGATGGAATTCATACGAAAATAATTCTATAAGAATCCATCACAACTTTCTTAGTAGCCGATTCGTGACAGAAACTCTGGAAAAACATTCGCGTTTATGCAGTGAATTTGATGTGTTCTTATGGTTTCATATGGATCTAATCCTAAAAATTAACTCTTATGGTATTTTATGTTGGAACTTTTTAAATAAGAAATAGAAGCCATAATGTTATTGCAATTACTATGGTTGTTACAAGTTTGTAACTTCAAAAATATTTTTCCACTTAAAGAGAATTATCTCATAATAATATGAAATAATTGCAAAGATTTGTCATTCATGGCTCTCTCGACTCTATATATAGTCTTGATCTTTTGATCAAAAACACTTACTCACTCAATTTTTTTCCCTCTCCCTCACATAGTTAGTTTTCTCAAGAGAGTATAGAGTAGGGTCTTAGTTTGTAGATTCTACAAAAGTATGAAGCTTTTGTGGTCTTATAGTGATTGTATCATGGGGTTCAAAAGCACTATTTTACTACCTCACCGTGGGAGTTCTTTTGGATTCAGGATAAAGAGTTAGCTCTTGACTTCACTTTATGTTTTTGCAATTTCAATTTCAAATGTTTTTTCTACTAAATTGTTCTTAGAATTATTGATTGATTTTGATTTTATTGTTATGTACTTTGATCAATTGTTGGTCTTATATATTAACCTTACGGTCTAAATCTAAAAATCTGAGAATCAGATCAATCAATTTTTTTATTTTCGATTTAACAAAGAAAACACAAAGTTTGTTTGTTGTTCTTCGTCTAAATAACTATTGTGTTACATCAAATAAAAAATAAAATAGAATAAATATAAGACCACTTAAAATAATAATAAATAAATATGAAATTCTAATTAATTAATTTTCTTTATCTCTTGCTTTTATTTACGTTTATTTTCGTAAATTGTTTTTTCTTCTATTTTTTGTAATATGCCTCTTCTCCTCTTCTAATTTTTTTATATTTTTTCTGTTTACCAGAAACTTATGGCATCGAATAACAACGATACCCATATGATCAATTTTGACACCAACCCCATTGCACAAAAACAAACTAATGAGTTGACACTCTCAGGGAGTGGTTCGCCATTATTTATGCAAGAACACGTGATACCAAATGCCTTTGTCACGCCTGAGAAATTTGTTGATACGGATTTTAATGAATAGCAAGACAAGATGTTCTTTTTGACAACATTAAAATTGGCACGTTACTTAACAGAGGATAGACATGTGCTTCCTCCGAATAATACCGACTCACAAACATTGGCTAGCATCCACGCGTGGGACCACGGTAATTACATATGTAATAGGTACATCAAGGCTCGCTTGGAAGGATCCCTTTTTAAGTTCTTCCAAGAGTACAAAACTTCAAAGGCCCTTTAGGAGAGTTTAGAAGCAAAGTACAAGTTGTACAGTGTTGGCTTCGGGAAGTTTTCTACACGCAAATTTCTAGACTTCAAAAGGTGGATTCAAAACCGATCATGAAACAAGTCCATGAGCTTCAAATGCTTGTACATGAGCTTGCAAAAGAGAGGACGAAAATCTGTGAGATTTTCGTTGTTAATTGCTTTGTCGAGAAGTTACCATACGAACCTGGTTTCACGGCTTCAAAACGAATCTTTGAAACGCGAGAAGTCGGAATCGTTTATGATGGCTCACAATACCAACATGGCCAAGTATAACCGTAAAGGTAAGGGAACGGTCGGCCCTTTTAATAGTGGTCAAATACGTGTTCAAAACCCGTTAGGACCTAAGGCTCACCAAGGTGTCAAGAAGACCAACAAAAAGTTTGTTGGAAAGTGCAACTTTTGCAAGAAGCTTGGGCACAAAAAGGCGGATTATCGTTTCCATCTCAAAGAACAAAACCAAGCACACCTCACGGAGGTGGATTTGTGTGCAGTCGTCACTGAAGCACGCATGGCTGAAGAAAATTCGATGGAGTGGTGGTATGACACGGGTGCCACGACAAACATATGTGTTAACCGTGACATGTTTAGTACTTACCAAAAGTACACCACCGACGAACATCTTTTGATGGGAAACATCTCACACTACAAGATCGAAGGCACTGGCAAGGTGGTCTTAAAGATGACATCGGGCAAGGAGGGTCACTCTCTCCAACGTGAAGCACATACCCGACATGAGAAAGAACTTGATCTTGGAAACATTGATGAGAAATAATGGCTTTGACATTAATTGTTCATCCGATCAATTGATCCTTAGGAAGAATGGGGGTGTTAATTGGAAAGGGTTATGTCACACACGGACTAGTCAAATGAGTATAATGACTATCCACTGGAATGATGGGGCTTCAAGCTCTAAAACTGTTATAACCAATTCAGCTAATAATAAGAATTCATTTGCTTATGTGGTTGAGTCTTATAATAATTGACACATGCGTTTAGGACTCTATATATAGTCTTGATCTATTGATCAAAAAGACTCACTCACTCAACTTCTTTTCCTCTCTCTCACATAGTAAGTTTTCTCTAGAGAGTATGGAGTCGGGTCTTGATTTGTAGATTCCACAAAAGAGTGAAGATTTTGTGGTTTTATAGTGATTGTTACATTCTTGATAGCCGTGAAAGAGCTTATGTTCCAATATCCAGACTGAGTGCGACAACAAAAGAATGTTTATTAGCATGTGTTAAACATGATATTAAATTTTGAGATGGCTACGAAACATATTTAGCAACTTGTGCATATATAGAAGGAATAAAATTTCCAGGAATGAAGAGTCATGAGTGTCATGTTTTCATAGAACGCTTATGTCCATTTCTCTTTGTTCAGCTCTTACCAAGAAATGTGCATCTTGCACTACCATGTATTTATACATATCAATATATATAATCTACCACACATATATACTATTTATAATTAATAAATGGTGCTGATAATTATGTTTTCATAGCACTTGGAGGATTTTTATGAGATTTGAGTAGTATAACGTTGCAGGAACGTCGTGTTCAAATTATGAAGGAAAACATTGTTTAATACTTTTTAATTTGTAGAAGAATTTCCCACATATTGTGTTAAATGTGATGGAACATGTACATGTGCATTTACCCTATGAAGTTGAAATGGTGGCCTTGTGCAGTACTGATAGATGTATTTTTTTGAACGGTTCTAAAGAAGTTAAGAAACAAAGAAAAAAATAAAATATATATGGTTGGATCGATTGTGCAATCATACTTAAACGATGAGATATCTTACTTCTCTGAGTAGTTTTTTTCCTTCGCATGTACAAACCACAAAAAAAGTATATATATAGTACTTTCTTAATAGTAGTATTCATTTCATAATAAACTTAACGAATTTATTTTCCAAAGGGCATCAAGATATGATGAAGGTGAATCCCTTGTATATCCTACTAAAGAAATATGCAATATATTTACACATGTCGGTCGTGCAAGCGGAAAAAGTAAAAAAATATTGATTAGGAATATACACTAAACCGTTGTACATGCATATATATTGCGGAATTATGACTACTTTGATCTTATAGATGGGTATCTATATTATTGTAAAATATTGTATATATGTGTTTATATATATATATATACACACGTATTCTATTTAAATAATTTTCATTTCCGTGGTTCAGCTTATGGGAATACCATATTCGTCATTTTCATCAAGAAGTAATAGAGGATCAAGTTATGTAAAAAAAGATGCAGAGTTTGTGATATGTCAAAGATTACGTAAATAAAATAAAATTATTAGTATAGAAGTCGTAATTACTTATAAGTAATATATATATATATATATGTGTATTTATATATTTATTAATTTTAACAGGATAGCTTACTGAATCTTGCAATCAGTTGACCAACATGGGTTTGTGAACTAGTTCAAATGCTTGGTAAGAATGTGATAATGTAGCCCATGTACTTTACTGGATGATATTTTTTTTATGCACGAGACCACAAACTTAGAAGGAAAACATGCAATTATGGTGTATGTGTGAAAGAGGCAAATTATTCGCTGATTTTTACAAAAAAAAAACATAAAAGAAATTATTCAATTCAAATAAAAATGACTAATTAATTTGAAAAGCAGAGTGGAGAAATGACCTATTCGCCAGCGAATTCCTCTACACCTTTGACAATGATGACGACGAGTCTACCGGTGATGTGTCCTCATGCCGGCAGATCTAGTGGTTTAATTTGTTCTAGCCACTTTTCATCCCTCTTGGAATCAAGAAACTCCAGCAGGCATAGATGAAGGATTTTCTTCACATCAACAAAATGAACCTCCTCAAATCAAATTACTGTAGAGGATTTGCTCCGAGATCCAAATCGAGCCAAATTACTATCATTGGATCCATGTCCAAAAGACTAAACAATTTGGTATGAGTTTTTGCTAAATGTTTTCTTTGTTAAGTAAATTATTAGTTAAACTGGTGAATGGTAAATTAGGGGGAATTATATGTTAGATTAGGTTGATGGAAATTTTATTTACTAAATTTAGAATTTTTATAGTTGACAAAAAAAAATTTAGATTTTTTATAAATTCTTAATGAATTTAAGAATATTAAAAAAAATTTAACGAGTTTTTATGAATTTTTACAATTATTGTTGAGCTCATATGAAATTTAATGAATTTTGAAAATTAAAATTGAGTTTATATGAATGTTTTCTAATTTTTTATGTATTTAAAAAAATTAGGATTGATTTTTATGAATTTATATGAGTATATAATTTGGAAATTATAATTGAGTTTATACAAATTTTAAGAATTTTAAATTTATAATTGAGTTTTCATGAATTTTAAAAATTACAATTTTTTTGATATGAATTTGTTTGAATTTTATAATTTGTAATTGAGTTTTAAAAAATTTATTAATTTTTATGATTATCTCTCTCT
>JAKUCM010002577.1:0-38230 GCA_023374145.1 Lepidium sativum | reverse complement strand
GAGAGAGAGAGGCTGCGGATGTGGTTGTTGTTGTGGATGTGGTTGTGGATGTGGCTGTGAAGCGTGAAGTGGTTGTTGTGGTTGTGGTTGCGGCTGTGAAGCGGTTGCAGTTAAGCCTTGAGAAGTTTGAGAAGCTTGACCTTGAGAAGCTTGACCTTGAAAAGCTTGCGAGGGTTGACTTTGAGAAGCTTGCGAGACTTGACCTTGAGAAGCTTGACCTAGGGAAGCTTGATAAGCTTGGTAAGCTTGACCTTGTCTAGAAAAGTTTCTTCTTAGCCGACCCCTTGACTTTTTTGGTTGCGGCTCAACCCTTAGCTTTTTACAGCTTTGTTTTTTGTGTCCTTCTTCTTGGCAGTTGGAACAAGTCATGATTCTGTTGTTTTTGCGTGACTTTCTGGTGCTACTTGAAGAGGTTGTTTCATTGACTCCTCTTCTCCTAGCATGGTTGCTTGCCTCCCAGGATTACCTCTTCTTGATGGAGGTGGAAGAACACTTATTTTGTTCTCTTTGGGCCACATAAGAGGTCTTTGTACAGAATTAATATCATCTTTGTAGGTTTGTTGCCACAAGCTCGTGGTGTACCAATCAGCCACATAGTCTTTTACCTTATGCTTTGTTCCAACGATAACAGAGGCAGCATGGATACAAGGAATACCAGTCATCTGCCAATTCTTACAACCGCAGGTTATGTCATTCATATCAACCGTGAAATAATCCTCTCCATGCCTTATCTCGTGAGTATTGTGTCGTGCAGTCCACCTAACACAAAATTGTGATCCATCATTCATTTTTTCAATCTCTACATGTTCTTTTTTGGTAAACTTACATTTATCCTTCAGCCTCCTAGCAATCACATATCTCTTCTCATTCCTTACCATACACAGCTTTCTAATTTCTTCCAACATATGTACTAATGGTTTCTTTCTAGCTAAGCGGATAGTTTTATTGAAAGACTCGGACAGATTATTGAGAATGTCGTTGCAGCAAGTGCCTAATCTAAAGAAGGCTCTAGACCATGTCTTTGGATTAGTTTTCAGCAAAGAGTCAAACGCAACTGGGTTGTAACCCTACAATGCTCGCATATGTAACTCAAACTCTCCTACTGTGTAGCTCCTTGCAATCTTCCAGAAGTGTTGCTGCAATTCCAAATCGTGATTGTTTCTTTTCCAGTTCTCCATAATGTGGCGAGCACATAATCGATGCTCAGCTTGGGGAGTTATGTTGCGGATTGCTTTGACCAAGCCCTGCAAAACTCAAAGCTCATTACAAATAACTAACAGCAAACATGTACTAATTAAGCTAAGGTTTAGTGATTAACCCATTGTTTGTCTGAAATTATTGCCACATTTCTACCATCTTGCAGATCCAAATTTGCAGCTAATATCCTAACAAACCAATCCCAATTATTGTCATTTTCTATCTCTACAACAGCCTAAGCAATGGGGACTATTCTATTGTCTACATCTCTCCCAGTTGCAGCTAACAGATGCCTTTGATGTCCCATTTCAGAAATGCTCCATCCACTCCAATGATAAGCCTAGATGAAGATTTCCACGATTTTCTTTGAGATTTAAAGCAAATAAGTAGTCTCTGGAACCTTGGTAAGCTTCCAATGCTCGAACCAGTAGTAGTCTCTATCTCAAAAATGGTCCCCGGATTGCTTCTGAATATCTCTGCTTGGTATTCCCAAATACGTGCAAAGTGATCTTCATGAACAGCAATGCACTCTCTAAGAACCTTTGACTTCGCCTTTGCACATTGGTGTTCAGATACATCTAGGTTGTACTCTCGCTTGATCCCATTAACCATGTCTTTTTTTGTCATCTTAGGATTATTAGCCTTTCACTAAACAACCAACGTATGCTACCAATCTTTAACATCTTAGTGTGACCATACATAAAGCATGTATGCTCATTCTCTAAGATTTTGATCTGCATCATCCTAATTTTCTTATCATATGAGCAATAACACCTCCACCTACACTCAATCATACATCTTGCACCCATTTTCTTGCTCTGTGATCTATATAGAGAAATATTGTACCTTGATTTCAATGATTGAATGAGCAATAACACCTCCACCTACACCCATTTCTTGCTCTGTGATCTATATAGAGAAATATTGCACCCATTTTCTCGAGAATTGAATGTTTTCCCCAAGCTGAGGTACTCTTCAGGATCCTCACGTTGAACAGCAGCAACACCACCACCTTCGATTTCATTTTCTCCACCATCATCATTGTGTGATAACGGCTCTGGAAACTTGTCTTCACACCATATTTCATCCCCGCTATCATCATCACTCACATCTTCATCTCCGTTAGTATCTTCTCCGATCAAATCTTCAATGTCATCACATTACTCTTCCTCATTTGCGTCATCGTCACTATCATCACATTCATCTCCACTCGACCGACCATCACTTCTTCTGTCTTTATCCTCTTCACTTTTTTTGTCTTCATCTTCTTCACTTCGTTTGTCTTCATCATCTTGCAGAACCGGTGGAGCTTCATTGGAGACTTCTACTGGAGCTTCGACTGAGACACAATTTGAGGATTCTGGGATTTGGCGAGCCTCTTTCCTTGGCGAACGACAGACAGGAAGACGCGGAAGACGCAGTTTAGGCATTTTAATCGAAGAGGATTTGAAGCGATTTGAAGAAAAAAACAAATTTGGGGATTTTAGGATTTTAGGGTTTAGGGATTTAGGGATTTTAGGGATAAAACCCCCAATTTTCGATTTTGTCGTGTGGCTAAAACGTCGTCGTTTTGAATTAACAACACAACTAACAGGCGATTAACTCCGTAAATAAGTTAATGACACAACTTAACGATGGACCTTTAATATTTCAGTCAAAGCAAAAATGAAGTTTTAACCGTATTGTTAAAATGCTTATGTTTTAAACGTCGCGTTTTTGAATTGACACCATTTAAACAACATTTTTCCCTTTTTAATTGATTATTTTTCCCTTTTTAATTGACTAAACCATCTCTACTTTCTCTTCCCCATGATCTCACTTCCTCTTCTCCTCAAATAAAGATTTGATTATTTTCTCGTTGTATATCTATAGTTATAATAGGATTACATGAATTACATATTACAAAAATTGCAGGACTTAATACAAAATTTTACTCTTACATTATGCTGCTTATTGTTACATCTATTTCTCAAATAACTTTAGCAATATACCCATATAAAATCAAGATTCAAATCTTCGGTTGTTGGAGTTTTATGGGAAAAAAAACCTGAAAAAATTTACAACAATGTATCTTTTTTCTCTTTGTGGATGACAAAGTAAATTTTTATGTGGTAAGCATTATTGTGATAATATGTGGTAAAAAAAATTGAATAATCGGGAAATTAAATGATTCTAGATGTTGTAGATATGGTGGAGACAATGAGATAATTAATTATATTTTGTTTGGATATTCCGATAATCCAAACATGGGTCCTCTCGTGTTTTTTTATTTGCAGTAAATATCTTTCGAAGAAACTTAGTATGGTATAAACTTGATTACTTTTTCTGGGTGTATCCAAGACAAAATTATTGTCAAAAAATTTCCATGGTTAATCTGGTATATTTGGAAAGTGGAAAATTGAAAGTTGTTTTTAAGGAACTTGTAAGGATACTCGTGATCTAATTATCCAGACAGAAGCTGATATTTCAGACTGATCCAATGGTAGTTGTGAAATTTTAAGTGTTACCAAAACTAGAAAAATTGGTTCAGCTTCAGTATGGCCAGAGGCGGCTTTACCTTCCACTAGCAACCCATGATTTACAGAGTACATATGTTTTATTGATGGATCATGGAAAAATTATGACCTTCAATCAACGCCATTAATTTTGATTTCCCGTGGACCACTCTTTCAACTTGATTTCCCATTTACCTAGATTTATAATTTAAAATTCTCTCCAATATTCTTGAATGTATCATGGACTATCATAAAAATTGTAGCATAGATAATATGTTCAAAAGGCTTTTTAATGATAAAATTAACAAATCAGATACACAATTCAAAACTCTATCTGAAATACGTGTATCGAACTGTATAATAATAAAAATCATAAATAATCATCAAGTTACTAAAAACTTGATTAAACAAAATTTCTCAAGTGTACCTATAAACTTATGTGGGATTTTCAAATAATAATTCCTTGAATTTGAGGGAAACGCAACCAAAAGAAAATGAAAACACATTTATTTTAGTGTTGTATACTAATAGATATTATACAGTTTACTTTAAAGATAAATTTGTAATTATTCAATGACTAGTTTAATTTCATCCTAGAATTTTCGTATAACTATGAATTTATCTAAATATTGATATGTTTGTTAATTGCAACAAAAATCCACTCGAACTATCATATATAGTATCATGAACACCTAAAGTTTGTCCATCTTCTTAATATACACAAAATTAAAATTAAAAATCTAATTTTACTTAATTTTATAGTTTGAATTTTTATGAAAATATATAGAAATATTGTATTCGAACCCGTTCTATACCAGAACTAGCCCGATCCAAAAAAATTGAAGACTCGAATGAGTCTTAAATCAATATAACCAAAAACCTGGAAAAAAAACTCGATCAGAAAATGACTCCATTAGCAAAAAACTATTTTGATCATTTGGGTATTTTTGATGCTATATATCTTAGTTCTGAAATTAGATTTTTAAAATTAAGATTTTGTGCAATTGAGAAAAACGACAAACTTCGAGTGTTGCTGGTACTATATATGATAGTTCGAGTGAAACTATAGTTTAAGTTTTAGTTTTATGTGCGATTAACAAGCGCCTCAATGCTTAGATACATTCATAGTTATATGAAAGCTCTGCGGTAGAATTAGACCAATCACCCTTATTTATAATCACTACAATGGCGACGCCGACCGCTCACGGAACACTGGTAATTAATTAATATGAGTTTTTTCAAATGTTATTTTATGTAAAAGTAGAATGTGGCTGAATGTAAAATTTGGTAAAAAAAGTTACTCTTTCTGTTAAATCTAGTGGAATTAGTTAAATTTAAAAGGTAACTGTAGAATATGATTGAATTTGACAAAATTTAATATATTTTTCTGTCAATAATTAGATCGACAAATTTAAATCTATAACTCAAACTCATCTATAAAACTTTTACTTTTCAACCTTTATAGAGTCAAATTCGAGATATTTAAACTATTAGCTGAAACATATAAACTATCAAACTTAACAAAAATCAATAATTTGATATATTACACTAGTAACATAATATAGTGATATTGCATAAAAATTTAACAAAACTGAGACATAATAAGTGATTTTTTGTCAACATTTGGTCACAACTGGCTAGTTAAATCCTTACATAATATACACAATGAAACTTAATTTTTAGATATGCCAATACACATGTTTTTAGGGGATTTATCACTTATTACTAAATTATATACAACCTGCTAATAAGTAATATATAAAACAGAGTTCTTTAGAAAAACCTATAAAATAACTAATTAATACTTAACTTTTTTAGTAATTAATAACCTTTATATAACTAATAACTGATTTATATTTTTATTAAATTATTTATTGAGAAATGGTGTAGTAATGTATTTTATTTGATTTATAAATAATTGTAGACTTAACTCAAACTATTAAATAAGTAATTAGAAAAGAATTGGAATTGTGAAACTATGAACTAATAGAAAACCAATAATTTTTTTTACAAAATGTCAATGAATAGAAAACTATTGAGATATTATTTTGAAATATTAATATATAAATTAAAAGTCAGTGGAATGAAAGAGTTTTAACTAATGGTGAATGGTAACTGAGAAATGGAAATAGTTGTCGGATTGGGGAGTTTCCAATTCCTCAATTGCTAGTCTCATGAATCCAATTTCTTAATATATATATATATATATTAAAGTTCTTAATATATATTTACTATACTACTTTATATATACACATATTATATATATATGTATTGTCTGCTTGTGCCCGCTAAATCTGCTAAACATGGTAAAGGCCTTGAGCATCTTCATTTTTTCTCTAAATATGTATTCTATATATATGGTAGTATAATAAAGCTTTCGCTTCAACATTCTACGTTCTTAGACTGTAAATACTTTTATTTGATTCATGATTTTAACTCTTTTTATCCAAAATATATGAAGAAGAACAAGACTTGGTTCTTATATTTCTCTTTCTTCATTCTCCACCTCTTTACGTCTTCAAAAGCTTTGGATGTTACTCAATATGGAGCCATTGGAGATGGAGTTGCAGATGATTCGCAGGTAAAAGATTGAATTTCTAGATGGTATTGTTCATTATTAATACAATAACGTTCCTAAAGTTTTTTTTTTGTCAAGTAGCCTACTGCCTTTTAAATCACATTCCTACTACTGTAGGGGGTTCGATCCCTGATGTCTTGAGGATTTGTAAAATGACTACACCAGTTGACCACCTGTCCTTGGTCACGTATCCTCGGCATTCCTAAAGTTTTTTAGAAAATATAAAATAAAAGGTTTTCTTGAGAACTTGGGAAGCTGTATGCAGCGTGACAGGAGATGGGCGGCTAGTCGTGCCCGCAGGGATGACAATTATGTTACAGTCCCTAAATTTCCAAGGTTCTTGCTGTTAGGCCTGCAATTGAAACAGCGAGTTGAAGATAGAAAGATTAAGTCAATAAAACGGAGTCGAAGTAAAGCTTCTGAGTTTTAACAATCAATCTGCCGACTCTGGTGCAGAGTTTCACGGAGGAGGTTGTTAAAAGCTTATCTCCGCGACTTGAAAGAAAGTGCACGCCTTCTCTCAAGGTTAATGAAACCAATAGTTCTTCGTTCAATGATCAAGATAAATCGTTCAAGAAGAAAGTAGGATCTGAAGCAAGAAAATGATCTTCTTTTAGTCTATCCCTTCTACGACCTTTCTTCAATGTCTATACTTATATATATAAGCATATGATTTCGTTTTACTTGAATTGAACCAGGATTGTGGTTCAATGTAGATTAATTTCGGTTCTGTGATTCAATTTGGGAAACACTTAACCAACATTCCCCCACATGTGTTACAAATTGTTAACATTCATATTGATGTCTTTCGACTTGAATCAATATAAAATTGGTTTCATTAGCTCATCTTTGTTATACTCTTTCAGCTTACAAGTCTCAAAGTACGTCTATTCTTATGTTTACATTGCAAGTGAAAGCATAATTTTTCTTGAGTGTGTTGAGTCGTTATAACTTCAACACTAGTTGCAGCAAAACTTCAGAGTTGTCCAATCTCTCCTCAAGTTGAACCTTTTGAACCTGGGTGTTTCAAGTTAATGAGGCTTCAGGTAAGGTTTGCAGAGAGCTCCAACTCCAGTTTTTCAGTCTCATTTCTTTGGCTGTTTCTAGAACCAGTCGTCCACACAAGCCCTTAGTAACTGGATCTGCAATATTCTTTGTTGATCTAACATATTCCAATGATAAGACTCCAGCTTCAAGCAGCCCTCTTATCACTTTATGTCTCAGTCTGATGTGCATTTTCTTTCCGTTATACAGCTTGTTCATCGCCACTGCTAATGCTGCTTGAGAATCACATCTCAATGATACGGAAGAGCACACTCCATTGTAGCTTGGTAGATCTGACAATACATTTCTTAGCCACTCAGCTTCTTGTCCTGCCAGTTCTAGTGCAATCAGTTCAGCTTCCATGGTTGATCTAGCTATGCATGTCTGCTTGGTGGATTTCCATGAGATGGCACCACCTGACAATGTAAATACAAACTCACTAGTCGAGTTTATTTCATCATTATCCGTGACCCAATTAGCATCACAAAATCCTTCTAATACACATGAGGTTTTTTCATAGTTCAGTGACCAGTTTATAGTCCCTTTCAAATACCTTAGCAGTCGGTTCATAGCTTTCCAATGAAGGCTGCTTGGACTATGGGTGTATCTACTTAACCTAGTCAATGCATACGCTATGTATGGCCTACTACAGTTCATTAGGTACATTACACTACCTAAAACCTTTGTGTATTCTTCTTGTTTTATGTTGTCTCCTCTGTTTTTACACAGATGAAGTGACGAGTCATAAGGTGTTCTTGCAGAGGGTTCATTCCAGACATCGAATTTCTTCAGAATTTTTCTATGTAATGTGACTGATTCAGTGCAAAACCCTCATTGGTTCTCTGCACCTTGATTCCTAGGATGACATTCACTTCGTTTAGGTCTTTCATGGAGAACTTAGTGCTTAGAAAAGACTTGGTTTCATTGACTATATGCAAGGATGTACCTAGAATCAACATATCATCTACGTAGAGGCAAATGATAACATAACCATGTTCTGCTATTTTACCAAACAAGCAAGTATCTCCAGAATTTAAAGTGAAGCCATTCTCTATCAAGGTAATGCTAAATTTTTCAAACCACTGCTTAGGTGCTTGTTTAAGCCCATAGAGGGATTTTTTTTAATTTGCATACCTTAGTCTCTTGTCCTTCCACCAAGAAACCCTCAGGTTGGCACATGTAGATCTCCTCATGTAAGTCTCCATTTAGAAATGTCGTTTTCACGTCCATTTTGGTGCACCACCAGCTTGTGAGAGGAAGCCACTGCAATCAACAATCTGATAGAAGCAATCTTGGTTACAGGTGAGTAAGTATCAAAACAATCTACTCCATATTTCTGAGAGTAACCCTGGGCCACTAGTCTGGCCTTGAACCTATCTATTGAGCCGTCTGGTTTCAGTTTCCTTTTCAAGTTCCACTTGCATTTCATTGCCTTACACCCGTTTGGTAAGTCTACAAGATCCCAAGTGTGATTAGCCATTATAGATTCGTATTCTTGGTTGATGGCTTCTTTCCAGAACATGACATCAATGGTTTTCATGGCGGCAGAGTATGAGATAGGATCATCTTCTATGAGGAACGTGAATACGAATTCTTCACTTAGTTCATCGTGTTCCACAATGTAACTGGTAATGAAGTCTGATCTGAATTCCTTTTGTGTTCTTATTCTTTTGCTCTTCCTCAGATCTGCATCACAGTGATCTAAGATTCTTTTGTCAGAGGTTGGTTTTACAGCATAGGAGGTGTTGTTTATCCTAAAAGGAAACACATTTTCAAAAAATGTTACGTCTCTGGACTCTATCACATTTCCATAAGATCTAGACTCTGAATCAAATGTCAGACACCTATAAGTTGCATTGTTATTGGCGTAACCTATGAAGATTGAGTCTAAGGTTTTTGGACCTATGTTCTGTTTCTTGAAACTAGGCAGTGCCACTTTAGCTAGACAGCCCCATACTCTCATGTAGTTAAGGTTAGGTGAATGACCTTTCCAGAGTTCGAATGGTGTTTTGGAACAGCCTTTATGTGGTACCTTATTCAAGATAAAACAAGCAACGAGAATAGCTTCCCCCCCACAGTGAATCACTAACCCCTGAGCTTAAAATCAAACAGTTCATCATATTTTTTAGTGTTCGATTTTTTCTCTCAGCTATTCCATTCTGCTGAGGAGTATAAGGAGCAGAAAACTCATGAACTATACCCTTAGTTATACAAAAAGAATTGAACCTGCCACTGGTGTATTCACCTCCTCTGTCTGAAGGAATCCTCTTTATCTTCCTATCAAGTTGATTTTCCACCTCTGTCTTATACTGTATAAACACATCAAAAGCCTCATCTTTTGATTTCAACAATTACACACGAGCAAATCTGGAAAAATCATCAATGAATGTTATATAGTAGTTCTTCCCTCCTCTACTAGGAGTTCCTCTAAAATCTGCAATGTCAGTGTGAATCAGTTCCAAGAGAGAGGTAGATCTACACACATTTTTGTTAAAAGGTTTTCTGAAATGTTTAGCTTCAATGCATATTTCACATTTCGATGATTTAGGCTCAGACTTAACAGAGATTAGATTCATGTCCTTTAAGTGTTTGATTGACTTTGAGCTAACATGCCCTAGTCTTTCATGCCAAGAATTAAAGACACACGACACATAAGCAAGAAACTCATCTTTATTCACATCTATGGTTTCAAGTACAAACAAATTTCCACTACAGAAAGCCTTCCCTACATATTCTCCATTCTTAGTCAACACAAGCTTTCCAGAGTCTATAGTCTGTTTTATACCAGCTAACATCAACAATGCACTAGATATCAGGTTTCTACGCATGTTCTTAACCAACAAAACCTTTGTCAAAGTTAGAGTTCTACCCGAACACAAGGTCAGATCAACCTTACCAATACATGTAACCTTCAGGGCACTTGCATCACCAAGAAACAGGTTTTCACATCCCGAGCTGTCAATGGTTTTGAACAGAGACTCTTGATTGCAGATGTGCCTTGTAGCCCCTGAGTCTATTATCCAATCTACTTTGTCTGTAGTTGCATTGACCTCCGTCACCATTGCGACTAAAGCTTCTGTCAGATTGGCATTGGCTTCTTATTTTTGTTTACGAGGTAACTTGCAGTCTTGCTTCTTGTGTCCCGTTTGGTTGCAGTTCCAGCATTGAACCTTTCTTATGAATTTCACAGTCTCTTTCTGGCCATACTTGTTTGGTTTCGGGTTCTTCTTTTTCTTCCTGAACTTCCCATTAGAACTTTCGACTAGATTTGTATCAGAGTATCCATACCCTGATTTGGAAGAATTCCCTTGAAACATTCTATTTGCATCTTCGATCATGATATCTGAGATTAGCTCGTCCAGGCTCATTTTCTTCTTTTCGTGTTTGAGCTTTGAACAGTACTCATTCCACGAAGATGGTAGTTTGTCAATAAGAACTAGTGCAGCTAGATAATTATCGATCAACATACCTTCTGATCAAATTCTGGACATGATTGCTTCATAGTCATGAAGCTGGTCTAAAATTGGAAGATCATCTCTCATTCGGAAAGCCGTCCATCTGGAGGTTACGTATTGCTTCTTCCCTTCGTCTTCTCCGCCGTATTTCTTCTTCAGGCTTTCCCAGATTTCTCTTGCAGAGTCCAATTTTACATATATATCGAACAATCTTTCTGATAGATGGTGAATCAAGTGACCTCTGCAAGTTCGATTATGCTCTTCAAAGCTTCCTTCTCTTCTTCCTTTCTTCGGTTGCGAGTTTGAAGAGTCTAAGGATTCACTCGCGACTGAGGACCCTATTTCCTCTTCTAGAACGTAGTCTATTCCAATTTCTTGAAAGAAGAATAGAAGCTCTTCGGACCATCTTCGGTAGTTTGCTCCGGTGAGTGGTTGCAGTTTTGACAAATCTGGAACCATGCCGATTCTTGTCATCTTCGTCTTCAAATCGATTGATTGTTAAAGACTGTTAGGCCTGCAATTGAAACAGTGAGTTGAAGACAGAAAGATTAAGTCAAGAAAAACGGAGTCGAAGTAAAGCGTCTGAGCTTTAACAATCAATCCGCCGACTCCGGTGCAGAGTTTCACGGAGGAGGTTGTTAAAAGCTTATTTCTGCGACTTGAAAGAAAGTGCACGCCTTCTCTCAAGGTTAATGGAACCAATAGTTCTTCGTTCAAAGATCAAGATAAATCGTTCAAAAAGAAAGTAGGATCTGAAGCAAGAAAATGATTTTCTTTTAGTCTATCCCTTCTACGACCTTTCTTCAATGTTTATACTTATATATATAAGCATATGATTTCGCTTTACTTGAATTGAACTGGGATTGTGGTTCAATGTAGATTAATTTCGGTTTTGTGATTCAATTTGGGAAACACTTAACCAACACTTGCAAATCCACCCGCATTGTTTTTCAGGTACTCTGTTTTCCCTGCTTTTTGATATTAATGACGTTTTTGATTTTTCTGTTAAAAGTAATGCGTAATGACGAGTATGCTGAAATAACTCATTACACATTTAATTGAAGATTTTGGGCAATTTGGTTGCATCGAGTAAAGGGAATTGGAACGGGGACAAAGATCAATGGATTTTATTCTCAGACATCGAAGGACTTGTAATTCAAGCTGGTGGGAACGCAAAGGCAGTTCCAGACCTACCGTAACATCTTTTTTTGAGAGAGATTGGGAATCTTTAAATTAAAAATAATAATTGAGTACTGCCTACATATTTAAACAAACAAAAGCATTTTTGAAACGGGTTTCTGTATGAATGCAATCTTTACATGTCAAATAGACGGTCCACCAAAAGTCAAATCCATATAATGTTATTTTTGGATGTACTAATCAATCATTAATTGACATATGCGCACGATGTTATAAATATTGCAGTTGATGACTGCATTGCGGTATATTCTGCGACGTATAACATCAGAATTTCCGGTATAGATCGCGGACCAAGCCATGGAATAAGGTTAACCAATCAAAAATCTAATTACAAAAATGTTATTTATAGTATATACTCAAACCTTATAAATGGTAAAATATATAGCATAGGAAGCTTGGGTAAAGATGGAGAAAGAGACAGCTTCGGTGGAAAATGTATGTGTCCAAAATTGTAATTTTAGAGGATTAAAATCTGGCAGGTACTTTTATTTTCTTCTCATTAATTAAACCATTCTTTTCTTTGGTATTCTCAATCTAAGAATGTTGTAAATAACACAAGGTGGATAGGGTTAGGTGAGAATGATTACTTTCCATGAAATTGCATTTAGATAAATCGAAAATCCAATCATAATTGATGAGCTCTACAACAAAAGAGAATTTGATAAAACCAAAGATCATAAGGCAGAACGCAAACAAAGATTGTACTTTCAATCATTTTTTATAAGGAAAGTGTAATTTAGTTTCCTTTGGCTTATAGTTATCTACGGTGGAAGTTAGTAATGTGGTATATAGTAATTTAATTGGAACGTCCAACTCAGAGTACGCCGTAGACTCGACACAACCGTGCATAAAAAAATTCTTGAGAGATGTTAAAATAGAAACTGTAGCATTAGGATCAGGACAAGTCGCACAAGGACAATGCGTAATGTGAAAGGAATGTCCACACTTGCCGTAGCAGGACTTGAGTGCTTAGCTCTTATATGTTGTCAGCTCCAAATCTGCCAGAGCAAACTTGTTTTTTGGCTCAATCAATGCAGCAACGTAGAACACAACCCTTCCATGATCCAATATGTGATTTTACAAACGGAACCAAACGACTTAGAGTTTACAATGTCGTATTAACTTTTTTTATCTCTTCCGTTATCTATATTTTAGGTTATTAATTTAACGTTTCACAAAAAATCCGAGTTTGTGTATTCTACTTGTTTTCCTATATGGACTCAAACTTAAGCAATAGGACTCGAGTTTGTTCTTTGGTTTCATTTTGAATAGTTGTATTTCTATATATAATAAAACTCTAGTGCTCACATATTTGTAATTTTTATAATTTATAAGAATTAATTTTTTATTTCCTGATAATATTTGACAAGATTTTTAACTGATTATTATTATTATCTTTGTCCAAATAATACTATTAGTTGGTTATAATTTAAATTTATAAATATTTGTTTTAATTTAAATATATAAAGATATAAAAATTTGGTATAATAAAGAAGTTACTATACTTTAAAAAAACTAAAGCTTAACATATCTTTGGATAAAATATATTATGACATAAATTTAGTACAAGTTTACGTAAGAATATATATATATATACATATAATAATACAGTTAAGAAATTCATACATTTTATAATAATAAAATATAATTTTTTTTGATAAGATTTTTAACAAATTATTATTATTAGAAAGACTATCGAGACATTCTGGCCGATACAATACAAGTCATGAGTGATAGCGAAGCCAAGCCGGATAGACTTTTTTATGTCAAAAGTCCACCCTATTATCTTTATTTATATAATACTGTTAGTTTGTTTTAATTTAAATATATAAATATTTGTTTTAATTTAAATATATAAAGATATGGCAATTAAATATAATAAAATTCTAAAGACAAAAACTCAATAGTACTATTATTTATAGATTATTGATCTGTTTGTGATCACTCACATTTTATTAATATTAAACGGAACAATAATATTATTTGTTTGTATTATTTAATTATTTTATAATGTGACAACTATTTCATTTGTAATCTTATTCGTTTGTAAATATTTTAAAAATGTGGACGTCAAGTCAACACAGCAGATAACAACTTATCTTAACTAATACTTTATATTTAGGTATATCATACAATATATATTCTTAATCAAAATCTATTTTTAAAAATTTCTCCTAATCCTAATAGGACAAATATTAAACAAGATTTATTTAAAACGCACCATATGACTATTATCAAAACACCAACAATTCTAATGTTTTTTCTCTCAACGATTTTATGTCTCTTTTTATCTTGATTTTTATTCACTTAATCATGTATCTCTTTAAAATTTATTTTTTGAAAGCTTGCAAAGAAAGCTGGAGAATTAAAGTTAAGATTCTAAATTTTGGAAAGTATACACTAAAGAATGTGGTCAAACCATTGATATGATTCTTTGTGATTCCTAAGTATATTCTTTATAAAAAAATTTGCATATTTTAAATTGAATATCATTAACGTTTTCTATTACTTACTCATTTATTTCATATATCATTAAGTCTTCTTTCTAATAGTTATCAATGTACTTAGATTTGGATTGATAATTAAAAAAATTTAGAAGTCTTAGATATTAAGTACATGTACTTATTTTTCACAATTTCATTTTTTCAATCGTCAATTTTAATATTTTAAATAAAAGAACTTAACTATTATATACTAATTTATATGGTAGGCTTTCTAATAATAATTTAAAAATTGAATTGGCAGATCATATTCAAAACAATGAGTTAGAATTCCTTAAACAATATCCAAAAATAATAATTAGAAAACTTCTACATACATAATACATAAGAGGTAAATATTTTTTCTTTTCAAAACTTGTTTTCGTTAGTTTTAATTTTTTTTCCTATTTCCTTTAAATTATGTTGCCATGGTCAAAATTTGTTATATTGATGCTGATTATGAATTGTGCGATTTAAGTAGAAAAGTATGCAACAAAAAAGTTTTTCTAATTGATTATTTTAAAGATATAAATGACTCTGGAGATCTTGCATTACTAAACATATAGAATTGTCGAGAACAGGTGATCCAGTGGCGTAGTTACTTTACAAATTTTTAAGTCAATAGAAATCGAATCCCCTACCTGCAGTAGTAGAAGTGAAATTTAAAAGTTAGTAAGCTAGTTGATAAAAAAAATATAAAATTACTCAAATTGCAATTTTAAAATGACGTTGTTTCTAATAATGTGTCAAAAAAGTGATATAGTTTAAAAAATTAATATAACCAAATATTCAATTTTCTAATAATTTATGTATATATAATATATACAAGTTCTTTTTTAAAAAGGACCTAAATATGTCTCGTGGAAGGCACATGTTCATATAGTTTTTTTGTAATAAAAAATAGTCAAAGGCTTTTAAACTCAAAATTTAGTCATTAATGTTTAAACCAGTTTGATTTAAAAGCCGAATCGCAGAAACGCCCTGGAAGAGATCGTTTCTTCTCTTCTCCATTGTAACACTGAGGAGAATATTCAAGGGATCTGAAATTTGGGATACAAGAAATTGAAGAAAGTGGAATCATGGGTTGGATCGGAGAAACAGTAGATTCCATCAAATCTATCAAAATTCGTCAGCTTCTCACTCAGGCTATCAATCTCGGTTCGTTTCAATGTGATTTGATTTAAAATCATTTGTGTTTGGATACGAGAAATTCGTATCTTAATTTCTCAAATGCTACATCTTGAGACGAAATTTGAAGAAGATTTAGAGATATGATGGTTAAGCTGTTCTTGTTATGACAGAATCTATTGTTTGGTTGTTATGTTTTTCCATAGGTCTGATTGTTACATCTGCGTTGATGATCTGGAAGGCATTGATATGTGTGACTGGCAGTGAATCACCAGTGGTGGTTGTTCTCTCAGAAAGCATGGAACCTGCCTTTCAGAGAGTAAGTCACATATGTTTGAAACAAGTTTAGGTATAGATTCTTTGCATCTTGGTTATTGATTTGAGACCAATGTGATAGGGGGATATATTGTTCTTACACATGACTAAGGAACCTATTCGAACTGGCGAGATTGTTGTTTTCAGTGTTGATGTAAGTGTGTCTCTGTTCTTCTCCATCAATTTACGATCTTCGTTTCAATGTCTTTTCTGCTAATTGGACTAATTTGCCTTCATGCTTCTCCTTTCAGGGTCGTCCCATTCCTATTGTTCATCGAGCCATCAAAGTAACTGTTTCTCTATATTCTCCTCCCAGTATCATCTCTGGACATTATTTAACTGGATTGTTCAGGATACTTGCACTTACATCTTACTCCTTGTTGTGTTATTATTTAACACATCACAGGTTCATGAGAGAGGAAATACTGGAGAAGTTGATGTTCTAACAAAAGGTGCTAGTTTTTGTTGGTCTGAATGTTAACCCTGTACAGTAATGTGTGTATTTAAGGATTACTTAACACACCTTTGCTTTTTCCAGGTGACAACAATGACATTGATGACATCGGTCTCTATGCGGAAGGACAGCTTTGGCTTCATAGACACCATATCATGGGCAGAGCTGTTGGGTACATACTCTAGCTCAACAAGCTTTCGTGCTCGTCTGATCTCATCTTAACTGCTCAAAAAATTTCAATAGTCGTAAATGATTCCCTCCTGTTCTGTTTTAGGTTTTTGCCTTATGTTGGATGGGTAACTATAATCATGACAGAACAGCCTATTATCAAGGTACAATCTTCTAACACAGTCTGCGATTTGTCATGGTTTATAACTTGAGATATATGCACTCACGATAATATATATTCCATCTTCTCTTCTTTCAGTATATACTCATAGGTGCATTGGGTTTGCTCGTTATAACACATAAAGACTGATACTACAAAGATAGTTTGCGTTGGTAAGGGAGTAACTTGTGCAACGCTTGGTTCATCACCTTTGTAGCCAGCATCTTTTTGTGACTTTTTAAATTGTAGAATCATATAAACAACATTTTATAATGTAGACAATTCTTTTTCCATCTTATAATCAGCAACGTTTGTGATCTTTAGCAGCCTTGTCTTTGATCTCCATTCAGGTGGTCGAGATTTGAATAGTTTTAGTTAGGGAAGCGATCATCCTCTGCCTTGTCTTGTGTGTAAAGATTACAGCTTTAGTTCGCAGAAACAGTCAAGCATTGTAGAATCATATAAACAACATTTTATAATGTAGACAATTCTTTTTCCATCTTATAATCAGCAACGTTTGTGATCTTTAGCAGCCTTGTCTTTGATCTCCATTCAGGTGGTCGAGATTTGAATAGTTTTAGTTAGGGAAGCGATCATCCTCTGCCTTGTCTTGTGTGTAAAGATTACAGCTTTAGTTCGCAGAAACAGTCAAGCATTGCAGATCATCCTCTGCCAATTTAAAAAATCCTTGTTATGAACCTCCCAAAGACTTTTAATTTTTATTACAAAATTAGTGTACTAAAACTTAATCTATTTAATGCATAACATTATCAAAGTAGCTAGTCAATTCATATCGACATAAATCACTTAATCACACGACTGAAGACTATATAATAGGATAACTAAATCCTAAGGTCCTCCAACAACTAACACTTTGATTAAAGAAGAGACAACGTGCGGGTCAGTACAAGCCATGCTAACACGATCATCTATGTACATATGGGTTATAAGTAATACTATGTTCTTGTAGAGACTGGCTCGTGGAATTAAAAGTAAAAAAAGATACTTAAGGATGGGGAAAGATTTTAAGAGTATGGTGACACGTTGCATCTACGTCGGAAAAGAGAACGATCATGTGAAGAAACTGACTACGGCAACTGAGGATCTCAAGGATCTACGCAACAATATTATGAAGAGGGTCAAAATGTACGAAGAGCAGCAGAAGCTGAAGCGGCTCGAGAAAGTTCAGGTGTGGCTTAGGCAAGCCGATGTAGCAATCAAAGAAGCAGAAGATATGTTAATAATGGTGATGGCTTCTTCTTCAAATGGGTCGAGCATAATGAGTTGTCACAAGTTGGACAAGAAGCTTTTTCAGAAGGTAAAAGCGGTTCAGGAGATAAAGAGCAGAGGGACATTCGACGTGCTGGTTGAGAGTAGTGGCATTGGTGGATCGATGATAGTTAATAGAGATGATCAAACGGTTGGATTGGAGGCTGTTTTGGGGCTAGTTTGGAGGTGTGTGACGGTTGATAACACCGGGATTATTGGGTTGTACGGCGTGGAAGGTGTTGGGAAGACCACAATGCTGATTCAGGTCAACAACATGTTGCTTCAGCAGGAATCAAATGGTTTTGACTTTGTGATTTGGATTTTTGTTTCCAAAAATCCAAACCTTGAGAAGATTCAGGACACAATTCGAGAGAAGATAGGGTTTCTTGACAGGTCATGGACGAGCAAGACCAAGGTAGAGAAAGCCAGTAAGATCTTTGAGATACTTAGCAAGAGAAGATTCGCTTTGTTCCTTGACGATGTTTGGGAGAAAGTAGATCTAAGTAATAAACTAATACAACGATTATGACTTGAGAACTAAGTTTTCTTGATTTGGTCCTAATTCTTATGGTTTTCAAAATTTGCGAAACAGTGAAAGCTGGTGTGCCACCACCGGACGGAGTGAATAGATCGAAGATTGTGTTCACGACCTGTTCGGAGGAGGTTTGTCGGGAAATGGGAGCACAAACGAAGATCAAAATGGAGAAGCTGCCAGGGGATAGAGCTTGGGACTTGTTTAAGAAGAATGCTGGAGAAGAGACACTGAAGAGCCACCCTGACATAACAAAGGTGGCTCAGGAGGTTGCAGCTAAGTGCGACGGCCTCCCACTGGCTCTGGTCACAATTGGCAGAGCCATGGCTTCTAAGAAAACACCTCAGGATTGGCGTGACGCTTTGTACATCTTGAGTAATTCTCCTCCCAATTTCTCAGGTTCAATTCTATATACTTGGAACATTTATTAATTAATTACTATTAAGCTCAATTTACGTCTTTTAGACAATAATGTATGCAGTTTATTTAATTACAGTTCTCAAGTTATTGGACAGGAGCTAGTTAATCTAAACTCGAGGTATTTTTTATTTTTGGCATATTAAATATTTCGTCCATTGATTATCGGATAGATTAATTTTTGGATCATTGGATTTGACAAATAGAAAAATTTTGTTGATTACTAACTTTTGAAACCCAACTTTATATAATAGGACTGGATTTAATACGTGGAATGATCATGTTGATTACTAACGTTCGAAACCCAATTTTATATAATAAGATTGGATTTGATACGTGGAATGATCATATTGATTACTAATTTTTGAAACTCAACTTTATATAATAGAATTTGACACGTGGAATAATCTCGTTGAGTACTAATTTTTGATACTCAACTTTATAAAATAGAATTGGATTTGACACATGATCTCGTTAATTACTAACTTTTGAAACTCAACTTTATATAATATAATTATAATATTCTATTTTTTTAATATATATAAATATATATTAGTTTTGGATCATTGGATTTAATACATGTAAAGATTCCATTGATTACAAACTTTTGAAATATAATTTTATATAATAGTATTCATGTATAATTTGTTCTTTTTTCTTTTTAGGTTTCGTGTTGAGCAAAGAATCGCCAAGAAAGAGCAAAAGTATAGGTGCATAATTTTGATTTTCATTCCATTATATGTAATATAATTGAGTATTTTATTTGAAAGTTAATGTTTTGGTTACATCATTGGCTAGAGACATATAATTAGTTTGCAGAATATGGTTGAATTGCTTGCAATGTTTTGATGATTAATTATTTGTCTTGTATTTCATTTTATTTTTTATTCACTACTGTTTGGTTCTCCTGGTAGGGTTTATACTTTATACGTACACATTTATTCGCTAGCCTATAACTCAAGATAATACACCAAAATTTCAGACAAAAAAAGGTTAATTTATCCCGTACTAATAATAATGCGACAGGTAGCTAGATTATTCTGTTTAGCTCTTCATTTAGTCATTTCGCAAGTCTCCTCAAGGATATATGCTTGGCTTATGAAAGCAAGAGTTAGGCAGATATTAGGTCATAGTTGAATTCTTTCACCACGGCACATACTTTTTTTTGGGATGTTTTGAAAAGTAGAAAATTACTAGAGGCAAACGTGTTCTTAGCAAACATATGCGTATCTTAGGTTGGCATCATATAATAATGATTATCATAATCCAAAAAGCTTATTCTATAACCAGTTCATTGTATCTGGAGCCATCTCCATACATAGCTAGCTATATATATGTTAACACAGAGATGAGTAATATGAGTACGAAGTAAAAGAAATAGCAAGAAGCATTAATGTTGAAGAAATAATCATTAAGCAAAATTTCCCTCATCTCATGTCTTCTGCTGACGCTGCATCAGCCTATAAGCCAAGGAAGGCCAGCAGTGAAGGAGCATGACATCAACGAAGGTGCAGAGGCATTTATACAGAGATTCAGAAAGCAGCTTCAACGGTTGGAATCAACTGTCAATAACAGCAATGCCCAAATCCTGTAACTCGAGAGATCTTCAGAAGCATAGGGATTATAAATATTAGCAAAAAGGAGCATTATGTTTTCTATATATATATATATATAGAATATAACATATTTAAATTAATACTCTATAAATTAATATACATTAAAAATTTCTATAAAATAATATAATTTTATAGTTTCAAATTGAATTTTTTGTTCGATTTATATATCGATAAATTAATAATCTCTATAAACTAATAAAAATATATTATTTTAGTGTAGTCTCAACATTATTAACTTATTGAAGTTTAACTTTTAACTGTGTATATATATAAAACAGTTTTATAAAAACTTTCAAACAAGGTATATAAGAAGAAGAGTACACAGTGATTGATATAAATGAAGTTCATTTGTGTAAAAGCATACACAAGCTATAGTGTCGTAACTCAAAGCATGCTCGAGTCTATTTTTACTGAAGCTTCTTGATCCCAGGGAACGAAGGAAGGATCGAGATGAGAGCATCATTGTATCCTACAGGCTCTGTTCCGAATGATAAAAAGACAATAAAGTAATCATTAAGCAGTTACTTATAAATAAATAAAATAACGAGGAAAGATCAAATTTAGTATTGGGCTGTGTGTTCAAATACAATTTTTGTTAGCAATCATACAATTTAGTTTCGTAGCAAACCAATTTTTTCTTTTTGATTTTAGTACTAAGAAAATGCTGACTGGAGTCTGATACAGACTCCGGTTAACTAAAATCTGTATGGTTAGTGTTTCCATATGTCCAACATTAGTTCGGGTATAATAACATAAAATTACATGCACATCAAAAACATAAAGTTTGCGTATAAAATGACACAAGTATGTCTAGTTACGTGAATATTTAAAGTTGGTGTAACAAAAGTTTTCCCTAATTTAATATATTTTTGAAAAACCAAGGAAAGATTAAAGACAAAGAAAGACTTGCCTCCATCCTCTCGGAGTATTTTGACAACTTCGCCGGTCACATCAGACTGGAAGATTCATCGAGAAACAAAGAAGCAATTTTAACAGACTTGTGGCAGTAAGATTTAGTAATTACTATATCAGTATTCAAACTTGTTAGCATATAACCTCTATTGGGAATTGGCCACCAAGTTGTTCAATGTAGCACAGAACTTGACCTTCTTTCACTTGGTCATTCTGTCAAGAGTAAACAAAAACAAAGACGAGAGTGATCAACGAGTTTTCCCAGAACATCAAACAGACTATTCTACTCTAGAAGGTTGTTGCTACCTCTTTACAAGCCGAAGGAGTGCGTTTACCCTTTATGGTTCTGGATCTCCTGAAGAACCCTACCTGCACATTACCACGCCATTTGGATTGGAGACGACTTTCTTTTTAAAACTCACATCTCTTACTTCACTTTTTTAAAGGACGATTAGCATCGTCCAGTTACTCAGTTAGAATCAGAAAAGAGAACATTGTCCACCAGAATAAATGAAAGCTCAGATATTGTTCGTGTAAGTTGTGAGTTGTGTGGTCTCTTACTTTTGGAGATTGAAGAATCATCAAACCCTGATCAGCAGCTGAAGACGCTGGTTTTGTGACAGCCAATGAAGTAGAGGAAGCTGATCCATTAAAATCACGACTCTCGGTAGTTGCACTTGCAGCCACCACAGAAGGAATAGACCGAGGTTGTGGACTACTTTTGTCATCTACATTCCTTACTACATATAGGCGGAAACCGCCCAGCTATTAGAATTTGCAAATAAAAGATGCAAAAAAACATTAGACATGAATCCTATTTGAAACTTTTCTGAGGTAAAACAGAACTACAAATCAATTGATTGTGACCTTACTTTCAGTTCAAACTCTGCAATTGATGAGGAATCGCATATTTCAGTGACAAGAGCTTCCACCTAAAAGAAAGAATAAGAAAGCAAACTGAATACACTTTATCAAAGAAACAAACTCAATTTTTGTTTATATTGTGCATGCAGCAAGTTAATTTTCCATTAACACCTGAAGATAACACATTCTCTTCTCTTCCAATTGACAATGATAAGAGAGAACGTAATCCGGAAACTATCAGCCAGAGTTCGACAAATGACATTCTAATATGTAGTGGAAAATGAAAAACCCCACCTCAGCCGGCTTGGGAGCGAGCTGAGCATTTAATGGAGACGATTGAGTATCTTCAGAATCTTCTACTTCTGTACTCGCTGTGGATAAAGAAGATTAAATCAGAAAACATTTGGCGAAAAAGAAAAAAGAGGATAATTTTCCATGTTTAAATCAGTCCCATCTGTAGACACACTCTAACTCAGTGATGCAAATCGTATAAAGAGTAAAATAGCTAAATGAGCATCTCCTATAGAAAAAGACCCGAAAGTCAGAATACATAGAGACAAGTTTACCTGCTCTTTCTGCAGCTGGGACAGTGGACACTTGGACAGCTTTTACAGATCTAAGATCTGTCCTCCTCAGACTCGGGTACTTCACCGGCCTTTGCCCAAGTAATGATCTTTGATTGTATGGTATCAGTACGTTTCCAGATCTTACTATACTATGTTCTACTGCAGAGATTTTAATTTTAGGAACTCCTAGGCTACCTGAAATATAAGCCAGAGTCCCAATTACAGAAATCGAACATAAGCAAGACTTTAAACACTCAATTTGAGATAATTCCATAAGGTTTCTAAGTATTTCAAGATATAACGTCTAAGAGTAAACTCTTGTTAATCGTATCGCCATTGAGACGAAGACTGTAGAGATATTCTTTAACTTTAGATCTCTAATTTATACCAGAATCATCATAATTGTTCAAATTAAGTTTATCTCTGAATGTCCTATATCATTCAGTAAGCAAAGCTTCCAACTTCCCGATGAATACGGATATATGAGAACCCAAAATATAAGATCATTCAAATATGAATGTGCTAACAAACCCTGGAAAACTGGAAGAATTAAGATTGAGAAGACAACGACACAGATGTAGAGGAACTTACAGGAAGCCATGGAAGGAGACGAGGATTCGAGACAGCGAACGTCAGCCAGAAATGAGATTATAAAGCTGAAGGATGAGGAAGATGATTTTGACGAGTGTGAAGATGATCAAATCAAATTTTGAGGTTAAAACTCGTCGTTGGTTGGGTTCGCTCGGTCGATACAACCAGAGTGGTCTATGTACAGCGAAGCACGAAAGATTACTGTTATTCTATTTGGGCTTTTTAACCTATGACTCTAAGCCCATAATTGGCCCATTACTAATCAAATGCCCCAGATTCCAAATTTGATCATCACCTATACGAACTTTCCAAACAAAATCTTTCAGAAAGAAAAAAATATTCAGGACATTTTCCATATATTAATGAAAATTCCTATACCCTTTTGTTTGTTTATATAAACATTTTTATTAATTTTTCATCTCACTTAAATACTAATATAAATGTTGTTCTTTTTCAGGTAGTTAAATATCTGTCTTCAGTTTTCTTTCTTATAAAATTTGTGAAATCTAGTATAATAAGGTCTAGAGATCGGGTGAAAAAACAAAAAAATTGCCATTTATTAAATTTTCTCTCAAATCGAAAACAATTAGTTTTCTCTCATTCTGTTTAGAGTTAAACTAGAGAGAAAATGATTATAAGCTCCACATCTGATAAATTTAGGGATATATCTGCTAATTATTGAACTAACTAGTTACTAGGTTGTATAACAATGTCTAGTAAAAGTGAAGTGTTATGTAATATATAGAGGGTATTAGAATAAACGTTGAAAAGGCTGGACAACAAAAAAACAAAAACCAAAAAAGTAGCAACTCATGTATAAAGCGATGAAATTGAGAAGAGAATCTTCTTTTAAGAAAGACATGCAGCGTACAATGATTAGAATAATTAAAACTCTTAAAAGGAAACTGCAAAAGAAAAATTACGAATTAAGGATGAGAAAAAAGAAGAAGAAATATAATAAAATGGATAATACATCCAAAAGCAGCAGAGCTAAAGTTACAATCTTTGGGTCTCATTGCAAGATCTAACAAAATTATCATCTTTAATTCTCTCTTGCTCATGCTTCTCCTTTCCATTGATTCAAAACGGTGCCTGAATAATAAAATATCATCAAATTCAAAACCAAATAAATAAACATATCAATTTTAAGTTAATGAAAAGAAATGGAATATTACCCTAAGAGATTGGAAACAAGGGTAGATGAAAAGCAGTTTGTATAATTTTAGAAAGAGGTTCTGTTGCTGAAGTCCCTTGGTGCATTGCATCTGAAGCATTCCATTCTGCTTGCAAAGTTATGCTCGTTGCATCCAATCCTATTTTCATTTCCAAATTTAATTTATTTTGACATGCATATAAAAAAATTAAAATGTGTTAATTGGTTACCTAGTGCAAATCCAGTCACCGGATTTCCAGCTGGAGCGGCCACCGGTACCGGAGACTCTAGACCGCATAATGTCAGCGTCAAACATAGCCGGGCCGCCAACTCCGCCGCCTCCTCCTCCTCCTCCACCACCGCCGGATTCGTCCTTGAAAGTACCGCATTTGAAGCAAGTGGAGCGGCTGGCGAAGTTGTGGGTTCCGCAGTTACCAACGGTGCAGTACCAATCACCTGGACGAACATCGGAGCCGGTGGTGAATCCGAAAGCAGACATACCTCTGCCACCAAAGCCACCGAAGTCTAAGCCACCGACTCCGCCCGGACCAGAACGAAAGTCGCCGCATCGCTGGCAAGAGTCACGACGCTGAAAGTTCAGGTGGCTGCATGACCTGCAGTTCCAATCTCCTGGTCTGCTCATCTTCACTACTTGTATACGTTATGTTAGTTTCTGTAACATGCCCAACAAGTTTAAATATTTCTGTTAGATATTTCAATAAATGAATTTTAATATCTTTGTTTTATTATTAAATTTATTTTACCTACATTGTAAACACACAAAATATTACTAAGTACCATGCAACTAAGAAAATAATAGTTTAGAAGATTATTTATTTTAGTATACTTATTAATGTATTATTTGCCAATTGTTTATGGCTAATAAGATATTTCCTAAATCAGTATCTAACTGAATATAAAAAAGTTACGAAATAATAAAAATGAAAAGACAGACCTTTGACGAAATTCAGAGAGAAGTGAATAAGAGTTTAGTGAAAGAAAACAAGACAGGAGGCTTTGAAAGAGCGATGTGAGGGAGGTCGGGCTTAAATAGAACACAGAAGAACAATTGGTGGCTCGTTTAAGATAAATAAATATTATCAATAATTACTTTTCATTTTCTTCACCTCAAACTGTAAGCTTTCGCAAAAGAAGAGCAAATAAAAATAAAAATAAAAATAAACGAGAATATTTAAAATTAATTAACTGAACATTCCGGCTGTGATAACCAAACCTAGCTAGCAAGCAATTTTAATATATGGATAATCACTTCGGTCACAGCTTTGAGCCTTCGAGTGTTTGTTGTTTTGTGATATAATTAAGTATATTTAAATTGATGCATAAGTTCATGTAACACTTACTTTTATATTCAGTTACATATAACTCAGTTGACTTATCACAATATGGAGTTCTATTTTTTATGCATGTGATTCTAAAAAATCGCATTAAGATTTGAGTTGTAGATTGTGTTTCAATGATATGAATGTTAATAAAAACTCATATTGAAAATCAAACTTTTATAGAGGTATATAAACATACAAGTAACAGGTTTCTATTCAAATTAAATTTTGGTTCATGCAAAATTAACTGCAATCGAAGATAAACTCAATAGCTAAATATGTAACTCGAATTTCACTCGACATGATTTAGTGGTGGTAACTTAAATTTTTTACTATTAATTTTAGCCACTTCAACTTTTCATGTAACAGTAGTAAAATTATAAAGTACTTTGGTAAGAAAATAGGGTCAAATCATAGTTCTGAATAATTACAAGATAATTAAGAG
The DNA here is from genome assembly GCA_023374145.1 of Lepidium sativum. Lineage (NCBI taxonomy): Eukaryota > Viridiplantae > Streptophyta > Magnoliopsida > Brassicales > Brassicaceae > Lepidium > Lepidium sativum. The sequence continues at coordinate 11,851 of JAKUCM010002577.1, read as the reverse complement.
TGGGAAGAAACCAACAAACAAGTCAGGAGCCCACACTCAACTAAAAGAAGAAGATCTTGTAAACCTCTAGCTCTACACAAAAGTCCTTTGACTCGTTACCTTTTTGGACCGTCTCTCTATCTCTTAATGCAATTCATTACTTACATTTTATATTCAAACTTATGATTATACACTTCAACACCAAGGAAGCTCATCATTTAGTTACCAGTGAGCAATATTTTTCTAATTCATGTACCTAGTACTAGCTAGACCACCTTGCTAACCTTTCATGAAATAGTTAATACATTAATCTTAACAGAACTAATATTTTCACAACAAAAAAGCTATATATATATATATAAACAATAATATCACAACTAAAAAATTTTAAAAATAATATATATATTCTCTCTCTCTCAGTTGAAAATAAGCAAAACGTAGAAATAAATTTGTATATGCATATTTCTATATATATATATATATATATATATACTTTTTTAGCATGGTACTAGAGTAATAACTAATAGGATTGAACTTTTCTCTATTAAAACTTGTTAGCAAACTTGGGAAACAAGAAAATAGTTGGTAATAACATTATTTTTGTGTAATAACCGGGCTTTGATTCTTTTTTAGTTTTCAGCTATTTGAAACTATAAATATTATTTTGAGTTTTCGGTCTAATTCTCCCACATAAACTTTTTATCAAATTATTTCTCCACAGACTTTCACAGACTTTGAGTCTATGTTTAAATCTGGATTTCACAAAGTTTAATACATAATTCCCTTTACGTTATAAGTTCCAAACATATATCCCCCTAATTGATTTTGCGTGTTTTCTTCTAAACCATTTTGAAACAAATGACAAACCAAAATTTGGTATTAATAAATCAGAGTTATACACGGCCCAGTAATAGAAGTGCTAGAATAGATTTTCCCCCAAATAAGTATTGAAGTCGATCAAAAAACTTCTTCTTTGTTTTTCTAAGTTTACAGATTTCAAAATTGAAACATATTGAGTTTTCAGGTGGTTTCGGGATGAGTAATCTAACAGCAGGAGTTTTGACTGGTTCGTCCTCTGATCATAACAAAGAAGGATTCGTAGCCGAGATTCCTAAATAGTGTTGGTATGGAGTCTCTGTTGATTTGAAGTTGTCAAGATCTGCCAAAAATTCATATGGTGGTATTATCGTTGCACAGTTACAACAAAAAAGGTTACATTATAAACCTATCTTTATAAAGTTTGATGATTTTGATGTGTAAATTTGTTTAGTTTGATTATCTTGTTGTGTAAATTTGCTTACAAAGTTTGAATTTTCTATCTTTGTAACTAAGTGGTGATAAACATGTCTTCAAATGGGCTCATGAAGTTTTTGGTAATGAGATAAAAAGAATGTCTTCATGGTTTGAGAGAGTCCAGATGAACTTGCCAGAGCAGCTAATACTAAAAAAAGATAAACAGCTTCCAAAAACCATCGCCATCTGCCATCCTCAAACACCTTGAGAAGCCTCCTCATGAATCAAGTGTCTTGAGTGAGATGTGTTAAAACACCTTGTGAAGATTTGCCCTGAGTGATCTGCAGTAAAAATGATTAAAATTAGAAGTGATTAACAAATGAATAACTTAGGTACAAAGGAGAAACCAATATAATTACCTAATGTGTTTTCTTGTTACGCTTCTTTGTTGTTTTACCTCCATGCCAACAACAATATAGTTCACTGCTCCACAGATCCCACAATGCATGACCCGCTTCTTCATAGTATGAGTCTTCTTCTTTGGTGACTCATTTTCCTCCTTCAATCTTTTCTCCTTTTTTTGTCTTCTTCTTGCGTCATGTTTGTGTTGGTACTAGAGGTTTATGTACAAAAGAAACTGCAGTCGATGGCCATTACATTGCATCTCTCATTGGTGTGATACATACTGCATAAGTCTTGCGCCATATGCTTGTGTGAAACCAGTGGCTAACGTAGTCTGCTATCACTAGTAACCTACTCAATATTACTCCATAAGAATGATCACACAGAATTCCAGAAACATCCCATTTCCTACATGAGCAGGATCTTGTATCCATGTTCACTAAGTGAGAACTCTCATTCACCACCACTTGATATATATTATTGGTGCTCATGTAGACTTTGCAGTTTGCTACAAGCTCATGTAATCTTGCCAATCTTCAACATATGATGTGCATCTGCCATTGTGTGAAGAAGCACTTATGGATCTCTTGGTAATACAGACCATGACTTATCTTGCTACGATTTCCAACATGGAATCATTGGTCTCTGTCGGGCTTTAACAATCATGTTATTTAATGATTCAGAGGCATTCTTTTCCACATCTTCATAGTGACTTCACATCTGCTGAAATACTCTTCACCATGTCTCTGGATGTTGATCCATCACGTCATCATAAATTGTTTCATCGTAGTCCTGAAGCGCTTTAAATTCTCTATGTACTCAGCTTTTATGTAACTCCATGCCATATTCCACATTAAAGGCTTCATCATTGGCTTCTTCTTGTGTCTTCCCTTCATGTTAGCGTATATGTGGCGCACACACATTATGTGCTTTATCTTACGGAGCACAAGTTCGACATCCCTCAACAAACACTGCAGACGAAGACACAAGCAAACTAATTACCAATCACAGAAAAAAAAACATAAAGTAATTCACAATTGAGTACAAAGACGAACCTTTTGGCGATCAGACATGATAACGTAGCCATCACCATCCTCTAAAATCAAGCTAGCCTTGATTTTGGGCAGGAACCATATCCATATCCATGTTTTTTTTCTGAACAAATGCACATACCACTGGATAAATTACATTGTTCTCATCCTTTCCTAAAGCCACTAGCAATAGCCTTTTCTTTTTTGGCTTAATGAAGCATGCATCCACACCTATAAAAGGCCTACATGTATCCTTTCATGTTCTTCTTAATGGTTCTAAGGATACATAGAATCCATCAAAAATGTTTAAGCCTTCAACATTTTTAAATTTATCTACTGCCACTAAGGAATCATGATTTGAGTGTAAGATTTCAGCCTCATAATCTTTTAGTCTTTCAAATTGCTCGTCATAAGCCTTTTTGATCCATTTCATTGCTCTATTCCTAGCCGCCTGACATTGACACCTAGAAAATTTTATTCGCCAATTCTCATAGACCAACTCCTCAATTTTCATATCTAGAAAATAGTCAGGTTCTTCTCTGATTTTGTCTACAAACAACATCATAATTACATGGACCTTAACTAATTCACATTCTCCTTTCGGATAACAGTCGTGCGCATCTTCTAGAATCCTAACTACCCATTTTTCAGACCCACCTCTAGTCGAACAATACACACGCCAACTACACCAATAACCTAAACACTTATAAGCCAATTTTGTTTTATCGTACCTTACTTGCCTGATATGGCAACAATTTTTCAAGGCGTGGTCAATCACAGTCTGATTGAAAGTATGAGCATTGGAGAACACTTGGCCCTTGAAAACGTTTCCAAACCTTGCCTCATGTTTAGCCGTTCACCACCGTCGTCCTCGCCGCTGTCACTTTCCAGCAATGCATTATCTCTGAGAGGTGATTCGTCGATGAACTCTTCTATTGCTTGTTCAACATTGAACTTCTCTTTCTCTCGGAACTCAAAGTCGTCATCGTCATCGTCCTCTAACTCATCCTCACCAATGATACCAACGTTGAAAAGTTCAGGAGACCGCGTGACTAAAGCCCTCAATTTCGCCATTAAAACCACCGCCTAAGCTTTATAATCTCATAATTACTTTTAATTTTGAAAAAGAAGACGAAACGAGTTTCTAGGGTTCTTCGTTTCAATTTGGGAATTTAACTTACGAGTAAAACAAGAATCGGGTCTAGTTTTTGGGTTTGCGGGTCTAAATATGGTGTTATTGGGTTATTAACCGGATTAATGACAGTTTGATAGCAAATTACAATTAAATTTTTGAGTTTTTCGCACTTAACGGTTAAACACGGTACAATAAACCACCATAATTTTAATTAGGTGTAAAAATTGGTTACTCAAAATCAATTTAGAGAAATATGTTCAAAACTGCTGAACAAGAGAAAAATAAGTATTAAACTTTATAAAATCCAGATTTAAACAGAGGTTTAAAATTCGTGGAAAAATAGTTTGATAAAAGATTTTGTGAGAAAGGTGGAAATAAACTACTCTTCCTATCATTTTATATCTTTAATAAACTAAGATTATCATTTTAATCTAAAATAAATAAAATGTTTGGAATCTGTCTAAAACAATCATTTTCGACGGATAGAGACAAATGTTAAGAATACAATTTTTGTGGAAAATCCGCGTATTGATTGCTAAAATTTTAAAATATGTAAGTAACAGTGTATTAAACTCTAGGGTATGTGTGGGAAATACAACACCAATATTTATTTTTTTGTTGCAAAATATGAATTGGAAAAAGGTGTACATAAATAAATAAAAAGATGCCACGTCTTAGAATAGGGAATCAATTCGGTATCTTTTATGTGGTATAAGCTTTTGGGTGATATAGAAAGATGTGGCTTAATCTCTCAATTATCTCTTGCTGAGTCTCTTTCATTTCTACTTTAAGGAGGCAAAGGAATCCACCTCCAAAAGACGAATCAAAATTTATTTTACTTTTTCATTTTTTTGAATATTCACTCATTTTTTTTCTACTCTTTTGATTTCAAAGTATATATATATATATATATATATATATATAGTTTATGAGTCCTCCTTTGCTTAGCGGAAACGTAACAAAATTTCTAAACTTTCAGAAAAAATGTCGATTGATTTATTGTGATAGATATTGACATGTTTTACATGATGTTTTAATTAGGTTTTGCCATTTTTAATTATGTTAGATTTCTTCGTTATTACACGGTATAATTTTGATACAATATCTATAAAAAAAGAATTTAATTGAAGGTAACGTGGATGGATGTTAAAAGTGATTTAAGATATTTTTCGTTGTTTAACAAAATATTATATCAAGATAAGAATTTGAACTAAAGTTGTGTCAAAAATATACTGTATTGTAGATGGCAGTTTTGATATGAATATAAATAATGAAAAAAAAAAGAAACTTATTGATGTCCTAAGGTAAGAATTGTAAAGAAGAAATTCATACGATGAAGTTGAAAATGGTAAAAACAAGAAAATAGTTAGAAATGAGTCGATGGGATAGGAATGAGGAAACCAAATAAAAATAAAATAATAATGGGGTCAAAAAAAACATAAAAAGAGGGGAAAAGAAAAGATAAAGGGAAAATCAAAAGGAGATGAGGCAAAATAGAGAGTTTCAATAAAGATAAATTTGGGTGATGGTGACGGAATAATTCTTCGATGTTTTCGTTTTGACCATCTTTTCCTTTATTTCTCACTTTATTTTTCCTTTATTTCTATCCTTGTTTTATTCCCACATTTTAAATTAAAAATTAACTAAAACTATATGTATATATTATTTTTGTTAACAAAATAAAAATAAAAATGGTAATATCTGGAGTCCATTCTCTTGGAGAAGGGTAAAGTGGGCAAAACTGAGCTGATTCGATTCTCGTTGGGACTCCCATCCATGCATCCACCCTTACTTTATTTTTTTACAAAAAATTTAAGTAATTACCTGTATTTAATGTAACAAAACCTTTCTTATGGTCTCAAACGCTTAAACATTAAAACATAATACTGTAACAATAAAGGTTTCGTTCAGTTCAACTTGAAATTACAAATATGTAGCGGTTAATTTAGTAGAATTTATGATTTAACATTGAAACATGTAATGGGGGATGGTTCGCGGGTGGATGTTATTAGAGATATGATTGATAAGTTTACCATATACACTCTCCAAAGATGCACATAATTGATTCTGTACTTAATCTCTGATTCTCTGTACTATGTATATAAACTCTGTATCACCATTGTTAATAAGATAAGAGATGTTGCTACCTCTTCACGTTCTATTCTAAGAGTTTATGTTTGATACGTCACGGAACATGTAAACGACCGAACAAAATGAAAATAGCTTTACGGTGTTAACATGCGGAGATAACACTTGTGGTGTTGCCACGTAGCAAGCAACTTCCCATTAACCATGACGTGTTGCAACCGCAGAGGACAACACGTTGCTAGACCCAGAATAACGCTCTCCCAAAGCACAACACTCTCAAACTCATCCTAATGTTTAATTCGATTTTAACCTCAACACACCACGCACCTATACACGTGTCTCTTTCCTTACACGTGTATTCTTCTCCAACCGACCAATAATTACTACAAATGTACCCGGTGGTTTGGGTGAGACAATCCACACTTCTTAAACAGCAACAACACACTTTCACATTGTGTCGGTTCATATTTTACTCATTTTGAAGAAAGAAAAATGGCATCTCACCAACAGAGTTACAAAGCTGGTGAAACCAGAGGCAAGGCCCAGGTAAATGATAATATCTTATTTGATATATGTAAATTCACATTCTATTTCGAGCTCTAAAGATGTTTTGCTTATGAATGACAGGAGAAGACTGGACAAGCTATGGGAACAATGAGGGACAAGGCTGAGGAAGGTAAGGACAAGACTCAAGCAACGGCTCAATCAGCAAAGGATAAGACTTCTCAAACTACCCAAACAGCTCAACAAAAGGCCCATGAGACGGCCCAATCAGCAAAGGACAAGACATCTCAAACTGCTCAAACGGCCCAACAGAAGGCCCATGATACGACTCAAGCAGCGAAAGACAAGACATCTGAAGCTGCTCAGACGGCTCAAGACAAAGCTCGTGAGTCTAAGGACAAGACCGGAAGCTACTTGTCTGAGACAGGAGAAGCCATAAAGAACAAGGCTCAAGACGCGGCTCAGTACACAAAGGAGACAGCTCAAGGTGCAGCTCAGTACACGAAGGAGTCGGCCGAAGCTGGTAGAGACAAGACCGGTGGATTCTTGAGCCAGACCGGTGAGCATGTGAAGCAAATGGCTATGGGTGCAGCTGATGCAGTGAAGCATACTTTTGGGATGGCTACAGAGGAAGAAGACAGAGAGCATTATCCAGGAAGTACTACGACCACAACTGCTACAACTCGGACCACTGATCCTACTCACCAGACTTATCAGAGGAAGTGAGTCAATAACAGGAATCACCCGAGTGTCTTTGTGTCTGTTGGTCTTTTGAATTCTGTGCTTGGTTTTGTAATTTCTGCTGCGTCTTTGTGTTATGTGATTCCGTTGTGTCTGTGGTTGCGACGCTGATCCTGGAGACTTCTAATTTCCAGCCAATAAGATAAGATTTGATCCCGTCACAACTTTTCTGTCGTCCAATTTGGATTTTTACTACAATAAACAGTTATTATACATAATCATGCTCCACTTATGATGATTTCAAGCATTAATGCCGTAACCGATCGACCGTATTAGACTTAAAACTGAATTGGGAAATTAACCTTCATTGTATACGGTTAGGTGAGAAATTCGTCTGTCCATTATAACGTGCATCGGTGTAATCTCTTTGATTTTTTTGGTTTTGGTAAAATGTATAATAAAAACTAATATAAAACTAATACTCCTAGATGTTTTGTTTCTCGACATTAATTGAAACAAAACATCTTTTTTTGGTTTTGGTAAAATGTATAATAAAACTAATATACACGTTTTGATGTTGATAGCCAACTTCTTTCAAAAAGAAACTTTCAATTAATGTCGAGAAACAAAAAAAAACGAACTAGGATGATCATCAAAACGAAACCACATCGTATAGAAGCTTAGGGTTATGAGTAACATGACACGACGTCGTTTTGATATTAAAGAAACAATTGAAGAAAACATCTTTCCTCGAAGCCAAAAAGTCTGAAATGTTTGGTTCTAATCTATTTTTCTTTCTTCTGCTTTTGATTATTTCAAGACAGGGTTTTAGATCAAAATCGTAGAACACTGAATAAATCTGCACGATTTTGAGATGGCGGCTTCTTTGTCGAGCAGAGTTATGGGAAAAATCTCTACCCTCAACGCTCTTCGTTCTAGCAGATTGGTGAGATCTTCTCACAATTCTTTTTGTTGGATTGATCTAATATCTGATGCGTGCTCAATCAAAAGTTTTGCCCTCTGCACATCTTAAATCACTTAAAAGTTGTTTCTTTTTCCTCTCTTATAATTCCAGTTTAGGGCATTTGGGTTCTGATTTTGTTTTCAGTGAAATCGACTTGGTTTGGGATAGGAGATTATTCGGTATGTAGGTATTTTTTGTGGTTTATGTTTAATTTCTGGTTTATGTTTGTAGGCATCTGCATCAGTCTACCAAAATGGGACGATTAGATACTCCTCTGAAGTGCCAAATGATTCAGACACACATAATGATTTCAAGCCTACACAGAAAGTCCCTTCCGGATCTACGGACTCACTTAACGATATTGTTGAGAATGTAAACTCCAGTAGATTATGAGTTGATGTTTATGTTTAGGCCTCTGCATTTATTTGATTCGGAATCTGGTTTAGGGTTTTAGATAATCCTGTTATGATCTACATGAAAGGTGTCCCGGAAGCTCCTCAGTGTGGGTTTAGCTCATTGGCCGTGAGAGTTTTACAACAATATAGTAAGTTTTGATGTGCTGTGGATCGTTACTGAAGCCTTTTATGAATGTAATGTGTTGTGAGTTCTGATTATGTTATCTTGTGATCTCCTCTTTTTAGAAGTTCCTATCAGTGCTAGAAACATTCTAGAAGACCAAGAGTTGAAAAACGCTGTGAAATCCTTTAGGTGAGTGTGGACACAACTAAACTAAATAGTTACTTAAAGAGAGCTCTATAGCCTCCCTCAAAGTTTTAACTAAAACCTTAAGCATAGACTAAAAAACTCTGTTGCCGAAGCTCTTTAGATTCATGAGTCTTTTTCTCCGTGCATTGGTGGCTCAGACATCATTCTTAATATGCACAAGGTTAGTTTCACTTAGAGCAGATCTTGTTTTGTCCTTTTTTTTGTCAACAACAGGTCCTGTTTTGTTATTTATCGTTTTTCATTCTTTTGATGACAAAGTTCCTTTTACAATTCCAGGAAGGTGAACTGGAGCATAAGCTTAAAGACATAGCAGGAAACCAAGATTAATGATATGATGACTGCTGAATGAATTTTACTATGTTATTCTGTTTCTCTGCACAGAAACATCTTTTGATGTACGACAATAACGTGTGAGAAACTCAAATGCTTTGGATTATGTATGAAGAAAACTGGGTGAGTTAGAGAGGAAAAAAGCAGCACCATAAGGAGCCTTTTTATTTATTATTCAAAATTAACAAATATCGAAGAGCACAAAAGCGAAATATAAATCACAAAACATTTAAAACATAAAAATACCGTAGTACCCCAAGAAACCCGCCCATTCTCTTATATATATGAAATATAAATGTTCTACACCATGTGTTGTAACTATAGATGCTCAGAAGATCATTGGAGAGTGTTAACGCGAGCCCTCGAGACTGAGCCTTGAGGCGAGCCAGTGAACCACCTCATCCATTTCCTTAGGAACTGTATAGTGACCAAGCCTACACAATAGACATTAACTTCACAATCTCAGACCCTTCATTTGATTTGAACACAAGTTGTATACGAGTTGCAATATTTACCCTTCATATGGTTTGAACACAAGTTGTCGGAATCCAGACATGACAAGTGCCTGAGCAGATTTTTCTCCAAATCTATAAGGAACTACATCATCGGCTGCAAACAAAGAACACATCAATCAAGTTAAGAAAATCACATTCTCTTTGGTGATTTTATCTTGTAACAGTAAATCACATAATGATGTGTAAACATACAAGTTCCATGTGCAAGTATGATTGGTATTGATGCAGCACGCCTTGCAACGTCATTTGAACTTTCTATTTTGCTCCTTAAGCTCCTGCATTGTTATGTTTAAGCTTCCAATAGTTAAGTCTCTGTGTTAACTAGTGACATGTAGGGGTGGAATAAATATATATACCTCCAACCAGGAAGCCAACCACTAAGTCCTACAGCAGCTCGCAGGTTTATAGTATAAGGATGTCCGGTTCCATAGCGTCCAAGAGCGTAGCACGTCGTCGAATACAGAGCTATTGCTGCACCCATACTGAAACCTCCGATCCCAACTTTGACTGACATAAACCACAAATAACATTTTTAAGTTAAGCTCGAGATTATGATGGATAAATTCAAGGAGGCAAGAGGAAGGGAGAAATATATATAACTCTTGGTTAGCTCACCATCTGCTGGTTCAGTTGATAAGAGGTTAGCGATATGTGCAGCTGAAGCATCTAAGCCTTCTATATCATCTTGAAGATCTTCAGAAATTTCTCCCACGTCAAACCCTGAGAATCAAAGAGCTTGGTTCACTGTTTTAGTGATTGCTTGAAAGAATGTTTTCGTGTGAGGTTTAAAGAACTTGAATGATCTTACAGGCGGTGCAGGGGAATCCACCCAGAAGCGAAACAGGACGTGAAGGAGCAGTTGGGCAAATCCATTTTATCTGTGCATAGCATATAATCTTTATCAGACTCAGAAACCTTGAATGGGAATTTAGTATTAAACAAAATTACTTCCAAGCGTCATATATCCTTACGTTTGGAAGAGGTAGGCTCTCCAAGAGCTGAGACGAGCTGCAGAGAGAACAGAGACAAAGTGAGACGTTTTATCAAAGAACACGCCAAAATTCAACTTTTGAAAGCTCCTTCTATTTGTTGTAGTCAATCAAACCATAAAGTTAAGCTTTTAATGACACATCTATACTTAAATTGTCCAACTAACAGTGAAAAATCTGAACTTTTGTACTATGAACAGTTTTTTTTTCTTTTGTTTCTTTATACATCTTTTATATAGGCATAGTCTTGAGAAGTATGACTTTAAGCGTTCAAAGCACAAAATTTTCTTTAAAACTTGATTCTGAACATACAAACAAGGCAAGTGATAAATTATTATATTACCTAGAGCCATTGTCCCCAAGACCGTGCAACCAAACAATAGTGGCTTGGTGCTTTCCTTTAGGCCTCACAACATAAGTTCTTCCAAACTCATAGCCCCTTGCACTTCTACTACCTACAGAGATTGTGTCAAGAAACATATTCAAGCAGAGCAATCACATCACAGAACTACAAGCACAGAGTAACACACTTCAAAACTCACAACTAAACACTAAGGGAACATGACATGAAACAACGAGAAGAAGGAGAAACAGACCAGAACCCATGATTTGACGAGAATAGCTCATTGCTGTTATAAATTTGCAGACTTTTTTTGCTTTTGTGATTTTGGTAGAATCTTTCAAAGTTCGAAATATCAACAACACACAGAAAAGGAAAAATATAAGAGAAACTAAGGGAGGGGAAATGCGTATTTATAGAGCAAAATTTGGAGGTGATGGTGAGAGGATGGAATAAAAGAAAAGAGCTGTGAATCTGAATCATTTACAATGGAATGTTAAATGTGTACAACAGCTACACAAAAAAAACCCTACTGCTAAGAGGAAGCCAGAGAAAGCATCCATGGAAAGAGGAAATCAATGTCCTTTTTCTCCTTCTTTACATATATAAAACAAAAATAAATAAATCTTTTTGGGAACACAAGGAATCAAAATCAAAACCAGAGCAGAGCTAGCGGCGAAAATACATAGAGGAGAGAGAAAGAGAGAAAGAGAGAATCAATGCCTTATGGACAGTGGAGGAAAAAAAACTCTTCCGCGTAAAAGAATATTAATTCTATATATAAATTCAGAAACATTAGAGCATAATCTAAAATTGGAAAAGGAAGAGGCAAATGAAGGAAGAAAATCTCCTTGTTCAATCATTTGTTTAATGAAAAAAAAAAAGAAAAGTGAGATGACTGATGGGATACCCATTCAATTAACATTCTCTCTCT
>JAKUCM010002576.1:0-41688 GCA_023374145.1 Lepidium sativum | reverse complement strand
TCTTCGTGTTGTTATGATTACCTTTGTTTCATTTAGTGAATAGATATGTATTGGAATATCGATTATTTGGGGGCTAGGGTTTGGAATATCTGCGTTTTTATGCCAATTTCTCGTGAGTGAGGGAATAAATTGGGATTGATTATTGTCATGTAGGAGCAGAAGAAGATGTGGGCTTAGGTGAGGATTGATCTCCGTGGAAGCTGAGCGAGTTTTTGTAAAAATGTTTACAAGGGAGATAACAGCTAAGGACGTCAAAGCCACTGAGAAAAATCGGATTCGATACTCTTCCAAGCACATTAAACATCTTCCACCAGGAACCATTACTGATTTTGTATGGAAAGATTATTGTCCCTCAGGATTCAGGTTCTTCGTCTTTTTAATCTCAATTGTCTGCAGATTATTCCAAAAGTATAGATATTCTTATTGTCTCTACTTTGGTTTCTTTTCTGCAGACTTATACAAGAACTTGAGGATATCGATCATGACGGATACAAGAATTCAGTGTGTAATGATGAGACGTTAAGGAAGCTTTCTTCAGGGAAAGTTGGTAATTTGTTTCTTCTCTCCAAAGATGATCGTTTCATCATTAAGATTCTGCGGAAATCCGAAATCAAGGTACTTTACTAATGCTACTAAATATGTTTATCTTCTTGTCTCGTTTCATGCCAGGCTGATCTCATTTTGGGGATACAAATCTTATGATGTAGGTAATATTAGAGATGTTGCCTGGTTACTTTCGTCATATTCATAAATATAGGTCAACCTTATTGTCCAAGAACTATGGTGCTCATTCTATTAAGCCTGTCGGAGGTGATAAGGTAAAGCCTTAAAAGACTGAAGTCGGTGCAAATGTATGTTTGGCTTAATGGCTTCGAACTATTACTTAAAAGAAGAGTTTGTTCTTTTGTTGTGAGCAGACATATTTTGTCGTCATGTCAAACATACTGCAGTCCGATGTTTTTATGAACAAGGTCTATGATCTAAAGGGTTCACAACAAGGTCGAACTAACAAGAAAATCAAAGTGAGAGATAAAACAATTTTGAAGGACATAGACCTTGACTTTTGTTTCTATGTGGATCCCTTAGCTAGACACCGCATCATCAAGTGAGTTTTCCCTGTTTCTATCTTGATTCTTGTCGCAGAGTCTGATTCAGATGCTTAGCCGAATTTTGTCATCGCACAGGCAAACGAAGCTAGATTGTGAAGTCTTGGAAGATGAAGGCATAATGGATTATAGCTTAATGCTCGGTTTACAAGTGAAAGGCTCGTGTCAAGGTGAGTTAAGCATCTCATGTCTCTATCCTTGTCAATGGTAATAATAAACTCTACAGCTTATATATAAAACCCTTCACTAACGTCTCCTTGCAGGTTCAATTGATAGATTAAGCCCGGTATATGACAGTTTCACATCACGAGGTAAACCGTCGTTCTTAGCATTCTTCTTCTGTTTATTGTAATTCACAAAGAAGAAACACAAGGAAATTGTATATGTATATACAATCTTGCAGGCTCTGCCGAAAGCCATAACTCCATGTTAATGAAGACAGCTTCAAACTCTCCAGACAGATCTTCTGCAATGTACTCATGTACTCCGAGCAGCAGAGGTGATTTTAAATCCATCCCTAAATGATGTTCGAGTTCTAATCTTAAATACTATAGAGACAATCCCATCGCCCTTTAACAAGAAAGTCTGTCATTTTCTTTCTTACAGATTCAACTGATAGTGCAGAATCAGTATCAAGTATATGCCCCAGTCCAGCACCAACACACACTTCTACACAAGAAAGCATTACCTCCAAATCAAATCTCAACAACATCTTCCAAACCAGGTAACCAATTTTGAGAATTCCCTTGTCCTTGTGTTCAAATACAAACTACCAAAAACACAACTAAGAGTTTATGAAAATGGGACTTTCTTACAGCTCAAGCACTAGCTTCGGTATGAAGATATCAGGACGAGCACGACGGATAGGGAGAGGAGAATCAGGGAGTACAGTGGGGAAGAACATCAAAGCAGCAGGAGGAGAAGAATGGTACGATGTGATATTGTACCTTGGGATTATAGACATTTTCCAAGACTATGGTGTGAGAAAACGTCTTGAACATTGTTACAAATCTATTCAACACAGCTCTAAGACAATCTCAGCCGTCCATCCCAAAGTCTACTCTTCCCGTTTCCAAGACTTTGTTTCTCAAATCTTCTTACCAGACGAAGATCCTTCTCATTGATACTAACTTACATGTCTCAACATTTCTACTTATATATATACGCACGATCAATATTAGCTTAGCCATGACTCCATTTTCTCATGGACTCAAGTTTCATTTAATTTAAATAAAAAGGGAAAGAAAACGAAACAGCTTTAGAGCTTGTACAATGGTAGGTATCTTATATTAAGTATCTTAACAATAAAATATTATTATTTTACTATAATAATAAATAGACCAATATGAAATTGACAAGATTCTTGTTAGAGTATTTTAAGTATCTTATTTAAGATACTCAAATCCTTCTTTCACCTCTTGTTTTATTAATTGTTAAGATATTCACCACTTAAGATAATAGTATTGAACATTGAATATGGTTTTAGTTACGTAAGTAACATTTATTGATTATGCAAGATATTAACATCACTATGACAAGGATGTTGTTTCATAGATTTTAAAGTAGATCAGAAGAAATCTTTAAAAGTAGGAAGTTTGATTTCGCCTTTGCTGTTAATAGGAATAGTAAACTCCCCAATAACAGGAAGGTCAATGGTGAGACCGAGTCGGAGCTCATAGTCAATGTCCCAGTCCACACCAACGTCTCGAGCCAAGTTGAATAATATCTTATACGGTACAATCACCGGAACATCAAGAGCCGTCATGTCTTTAGCTTTCAAAGAACCCGGGTCCGGTATCTTTCCCTTTCCTATCTCCCTGTTCAATTTTTATCATAACAAAACCGGTTTACATAAGATAATGAATTCCTAAAAAGCTAAACCGGATAATCAAAATAACGAACCAAACCGAACTTACCGGCCGGCGCTGAAGAAAGTGAAATTGATCTCACAGATGGGAATCGAATGACTGTAAGGATTGGTGACTGAAACTTTGGCTAAGTATTCAACGGAATCTCGGTTAACGTCTTTAAGATCAACGTCCGTAACCGAACCTTCCGGTTTAGGGACTGTGGTGAGTTTATCCACCACGAAATCTTTAGCTTTATCTAGCATACTCGCCATTATTGTTCTTGTTACGCTCTGTTTTGTATTTTTGATCTGAAGTTTTCTTGGGTGCGTTAACGAAGTTTTATAGAGTCGGTCCATGTGAATAGATTATGTATTGATTTGTGTACGTGTGAGGGCTTTAGACGAGTAAGAGTGTGAGTGAAAACGTGGATTATACGTGTTTCTCTTGTGTTAGTTCCTTTACATGACCGCAATTTTTTTGTTATAGGATTTAACTATGGTTATTAAATGTAAAATAGATATTTTGTGTGTAGTTATAGTTTAGATGAGTCTTGTTCGTTTTGCTGGTTATTGGCGGCCGCGACTAGCAACTGTAACTAAAAAAAAAAAAAATTTGTTCGTTTGACAGTTGTTACAATTAGTCGCTGAAGATAAATTAGTAATTTTAAATCATAGTCGCTGCAGATCGCTAAATAAAACAGCGATAAAAAATTGTAATCGCCGGTCGCTGCGACCGATCGCTAAACTAATAACCATAAAACGAATATGTTTTGATCGTGATCACTAATCACGGTCGCCGGCGACCAACGAACGAACAAGTCCTAGTCATTGAAATTAATCACGATAAGTGAATGCCAAAAAACGGGAAAGTATTATCCCAAAAAGAAAGAAAGAAATAAAGCATTCACGTAACGAATAAGATACGGAGGGAATTAATGGACCGACCTTGTCGGCCCATATAGACGTCGGTAGATTCTAATATTCCCCTGCATCGCAGTACACTGTATGCACAATACAATGGGCCTATAAGGCTATAAAGCCCATTAAAAAGTGTAATTAAAGCCCATTAAATGGGAGTGATGGGTTAGTGGTTGAGATGATAAGTGATGTTTAGGTAAGAGACACGTGTAAAGTGATGATTGGTTGAAGAGAAGGAAGAAGCGTGTCCACTTAGCCGACAGCTGAAGAATGAAAAAGCTGAGTCAGCATTTAATATGTGGAGAAGTCAAACCTAAGCCTCGCATGTTTGTCAGTTACTTTGACTTATTCACACTTTCAAAGCCTTCTTCTCTTTTTTTTACACCGACAAATTTTTAATTTGTTAATAACCAAAATTAAAAAAAAAAAACTATCCAAAAAAATCTGAAGAATTGAAAATACTGTTAAACACCACAAACTTAAACCGATAGCAAATGGCATCTAGTCTAATGGCAGGTGGTAAATCCACTTAAGGGATCGAGTCATCATGCATACATTATGTAAGAATTTGGTTATTGGATCGGTCAGTTGTGGTCCAATATAATCTGCCGTTGAAAAAAAAAAAAAAAACTTAAACCGATAAAAATCTTCTATAGTAAATAAATGTACTTCAATAATAAAAATAGGAAACTAAATTGGTGATAACACGCAAATGGCATGGCATCTACCATAGTGGTATGCGGTAAATCCATTTAAAGCAGCGCATTTTCATAATCTGAGATCGAGTCCCATGCTTACATTATGTAGGAATTTGATTATTGGGCCGGCCAGTTGTGATCCAATATAATCTGCCGTTAACAACAACAAAAAAATTGTGAGAACACCGAAGATAGGTGTCCTAGTGGTGTAGTCACTTTATAAATATCTGAAATTGAACCTTACCTATAGCAATATAAGCGAGAATTAAAAACTAGTGTGCTAATTGACCGGAGAAAATTGGTGAGACAAATCCCATTTTTTCCAAAAAGCAAATGCCATTTTTTGACAAACAAAAACCTCGAACTAATGTTATGAGTACAGAAAAGGAGCTACTCTTCAAACTTAAATTCTACTGTATAGTGTATATAATAATATAAAAACATAATTAATATAACACGTATTCGTGCACATAAATCTATATATGTATATAAATAGATTAGCATAAGAAACATGATACCTAAAACGCTCCACAAAAGAGACATAAATATCTGAAAATTTGGAATGATATATAACCAAATCGGAACTGCCGAAAGCAAATATATGTCGGTGTTGGTAATTGTAGGGCCGATTAGTATACAAAGAAACATAGTTAAGACATTTTATGTTATGTTCTTCTATCTTATTTTTTAATTGATTAAATCTTCACATTTAACTTCTGGTCTTTTATGCAAATTGAATGATTATTCTCACCTGTATAGAAATAATAACCCAAAAAATATCTTTTTAGAAAGTTAAATAATACATTCGTAGGATCAAGAAAAAAACAATGGGTTCGTGTAGTTTTTGTTTGAAAAGTAGAAGATGTAACAACTCCAAAACAGTGAAAAGTTTAGTTTATAATATTGAATATTGAGATTTGATGTCTTTTTTATTAATAAAATAATTATTGAATCGATAATAAAATCTAATCTATATCAAAAAAAATTTATTAAAGCAAGATAAAATTTGAATCCATCATTTTATATATTTTTTTTGTCAACAATGGGCCACAAATTGCCGGTCCATTAACCAAGTTATTGCAAATGCAAGCGGGGAGACCCCGATCCCAAGATGTGCAAATGCGCATGTTTCTTGTGGATTTAACACATGCCACTAAACTTAATGCCACTTAAAATAAATCAATTGGATCACATGTTTTTTAATAATTCTCTTCTTTAAAAGAGTCGTTCTAAAGAATATTAGTTGAGACTTTACTAATTATAATCCGACATCAATATTATAATCAGTAGAGCCAAAATCAGATTTTAACACCAACTATTCATAAAGCAAAGTTATTTACCATACAATTAATAAAACAAAGTTTTTATTGTCTTTGAAAACGATTAAATAAGGAAGAGGGCTTTGAGTTCGAGATCAAAAACACACGTGGTCGTCGCGTGAGAATTTGCGGCGTGAAGTGCAAGTAATGTCACATAGACATGTGTTGGACTTGACCAAACACTCCAACCCCAACCACAAGTCCACAACCAATCTTTGTATTAAACAAAATACCCTAATTGTCATATATTACGATTCAATCAAAATTTATTGACTTTGAATTCATAATCTATTACGAAAATTCTGAAATCCAATTCCACAACAATCAAAAGAATATTCAATAGAAAAAGTTCAATGCAAAACATCAAATTTTGGAATTATATATGTGCAAAATACCTGCCAAATGTTTTTATACTAATTTAGATTGTTACAAGTTGTATGTTCTACTCTACTTTCGAATAATCTTGTACATATATTTTCTTATAAATTTCTTCGGGAAATAGGACACAGAAAATGGTCCTAACAATTCCATGAGATATTCTATATGCATGACTTTGTAGGTTTAATTAGGTCAACATTTTCCTTAAGAAGCTGCTTCGAAATAACATTGATCAGTACACATAAATTTCCACAAGAAATTCCAAAAGGTTTTTAACGATGCAACGGAAACCAATACGAAAGTATTCAACCACTTTATTCATCATATATGTTTAATACAACGTAGATTAATAATACTAGTAAAATTAAGTCATCGTTAATAAATCACATGTTGAAAATATAACGCATGAATCAATTTGGATAAACAAATTTTGATCAGATAGTTAAGTGTTATTTTTGTTGTATTTATTATTTGAATTTTGTTTTAAAATATCGTATTTATTCCACATAATATTATAAATAATTTATCTGTTTTGGTTACGGATCAACATTTAAAGATCTAATTATTAAAAAATGAGTAAATTTGGAATTTTAAGTTGATGTGTTTGGCAAATGGCATCTACTCTAGTAGTAGTGGCAAGCGATAAGTCCACTTAAGTCAGCGCATTTGCATAACCTGAACTCGAGTCTCCATGCATACATTATGTAGAAATTTAGCTATTGTACCGGTCAGTTGTGATTCAATATAATTTGTCGTTGACAAAAAAAAAAAAAAAGTTGATGTGCTTGAGTGGAGAATCTTCATTGGGTTGCTTGATCTTTTTCGCTTGTTTTAGCAAATCCTGACTCTCTTTATTACAAGACCCCACATCAACTTTATTTGGTCTCCTTAATGTTTTTAATTCACCTTCTATATATAACTACATAACTTAGTATATACATCGCAAACTTAAAGAAACGAAAACAGCTTCAAATACTTGTGAATAATCGAAACAGCAAATGGGTACTGCGGAGAAGAATAGTGGTGCGATTCTATCGAAGATAGCAACCAATGATAAACATGGAGAGAACTCAGAGTATTTTCATGGATGGAAAGCTTACGACAAAGATCCTTTTCATCTTTCTCGTAATCCCAATGGAGTTATCCAAATGGGTCTTGCTGAGAATCAGGTAAATATTATCATATAGTCCCATAAAGGAATGTTTCATATGCCAATATATATATATGTGAATACATCAAATAACACATTTATAAACATTCTACGTGCAGCTTTGCTTAGATTTGATCAAAGATTGGATCAAAGAGAACCCAAAAGCTTCTATTTGTACCTCTGAAGGTGTTCATCAGTTTAGCGACATCGCTATCTTCCAAGATTATCATGGGCTTAAAGAGTTTAGACAGGTATTGATCATTCATTATTGATTATTTTGTCTTATAATTAGTTAAATGTTTTACGTTAATATAGTGTCTATCACTCCTATTTTGGTTTCATGATTCAATCGTTATATGTTTGGTAACGTTATAATCGATTTTGTCCCTAACCAAATATTTTGGAATTGAAGGCGATTGCACATTTCATGGGAAAAGCTAGAGGTGGAAGAGTGACCTTTGATCCGGAGAGGGTGGTTATGAGCGGCGGAGCCACCGGAGCTAATGAAACTTTAATGTTCTGCCTCGCTGATCCCGGCGATGTTTTCCTCATTCCCTCTCCTTACTACGCTGCGTAAGCATTTTAATATTTTTAATAACGGTTATCGGTTATGTGTTATTTCTACTAGCGCTGGACATAATAGCCTAAAAAACGGATTCGAACCCGAACCCGACCCTAAAAATCGAGTTCAGGTCGGGTTCGGGTCTTATTAAATACCCGATCGGATATGTAGGTTAAAGTACTTCGGGTTTCGGGTAAAACCCAAAACCCAAAATTAAACCGAAAATAACTGAAGATTTCATATATTGGTTTGGTTGAACCACATTTTATTCAAGCATCGGTGATTAAAGCGTGGAAAAATCGAACCCGAAATATATATATATATATTCGGGTATCAATCAGGTCCTTAACAAAATATTAAACCCGACCCAAACCCGAAATATTCCGACCTGAACCCGAACTCGAAATATCCGAAATCCGAAAGACCTGATCAGATCAGGTCTGGATATCCAAATGCCCATGACTAATTTCTATTATATTTTTGTGATTTTGTTAGGAATTTGAAAAACTTACCATAAATTAAATTTCATTAGCATATATGATAAAAAAAAGATAACGTGAAAAATGTAACATAAAGGTTAGGAGAAATTTCATTAAGGTTATTTTCACATACTTTTTTGGGTTAACAAATTCCAAATGAAAATGTGTTAAGTATCAAGTTTTGACTCTTTTGCCTTATTTGATCACACGTGTTAAGTTTGTGATTATGTTTCAACAGTTGACTCACACGTGTGACAATTATCAATATTATTTTGCAGATTTGATAGAGACTTGAGATGGCGTACAGGTGTCGAGATACTTCCGGTACATTGTTCAAGCTCCGACAATTTCAAATTAACCGTCGAGGCCGTGGAATGGGCTTATACAAAAGCCCAAGAGTCCAATAAAAAAGTCAAAGGTCTAATCTTGACCAACCCATCAAATCCACTCGGTACGATGTTAGATAAAGACACATTCAAGGACTTAGTCCAGTTCGTCACGAAGAAAAACATTCACTTAGTCGTCGATGAAATCTACGCCGCAACAGTCTTTGCCGGAGAAAATTTTGTGAGCGTTGCTGAAGTAGTCAACGATGTTGAAAAAGTCAACCTTGACTTAATTCACATTGTCTATAGTCTTTCTAAAGACATGGGACTTCCTGGTTTTAGAGTCGGAATTGTGTATTCTTACAACGACTTAGTCGTGTCTTGTGCAAGAAAAATGTCGAGTTTTGGACTAGTTTCGTCTCAGACACAACTCATGCTTGCTTCGATGTTGTCTGATGACCGATTTGTGGAGAATTTTCTCAAGGAAAGCTCGAGAAGATTGGGGATAAGGCATGAAGTTTTTACCAAAGGACTTAAGAAAGCAGAGATTACTTGTTTAACAAGTAACGCAGGTTTGTTTGTATGGATGGATTTAAGACATCTGTTGAGAGATCGTAACTCTTTTGAATCGGAAATCGATCTTTGGCGTATAATTATCGACAAAGTGAAGCTTAATGTGTCTCCAGGCTCTTCCTTTCATTGCACGGAACCTGGATGGTTTAGGGTTTGTTTTGCCAACATGGATGATGATACTCTTTATGTGGCACTTGGACGAATCCAAGAGTTCGTGTCTAAGAACAACAACAGCAAAATGGTCGAGAAAGTACCAGATAATGATCAGTTAATGCAGAGCAACAATTCTAAGAAGCAGAAATGGCGACAAAGCAATCTCCGACTAAGTTTCCGACGACTTTATGAGGATGGTCTCTCATCTCCGGGGATAATGTCACCACATTCACCTCTTCTTCGAGCATGAAACTTTAAGAGATTATCAGTATAACTCGTCCTTGCTTCACTCCAAGTGTTAATTGATTAATCTCTTGTTAACTAGTAAGTAATTGTGTGACTGTTTTTTCCATTATGGAGTAATTCAACGTCGACATTGGGTTGTTTTTGACTACCAGCTTTTTATTCTGGGGTCAAATTGTAATTTTAAAGATTTGTGTGTTTTCTTTTTTTGCACTTAGGATTCAATCTATGGATTGTCCTAGTGGTGCTGGTGCATAGCATTTTATCCTTTTGGTATCTTTCTTTTATCATTTTGTGTGTAATAAATGAAACAATTTCCGGGTTTTCAGGTTTTTTTATGTTCTTTATCGGTTTTCCCAGAATTTTAAATTATAAAGCAAACATTCTAGCTACGTTTAATAGAGAATCTAGTTTATAATCTTTGACAATTTTTTGGGTACAATTTATACAAATTTATGCAAGTTATCGTTGACAAAAAAAATTAAACAATTGATCTAGTTGGAGAGGTTGAATGATTTGTTAAGCTAATTATTATTTTTCTAGAATCATGTTTTATCGTTTGCTCGTTACGTCACACGTGCAAATACTTTCTTTATAAATAATAATTTAATTGTAATTAGGACAAACTTGAACATTCGATTACGTTTATAAATTATGCTAAAATTTGCTTCTTATATATTCTATGGAATTTGCATTAGCCAATAATATGGGTGGGTGAAGAAAATTTCATCAGCATTTTAGATGCACCAACTATCACTAAATTAAAATTATGTAATTGTTGGTAGATGACAAATTTGCTACGAATAATTCAGATGATGAAATCTCTATTAATTATTCATGAAGATTCAGCTTGATATATGAATTAGCCGTTAATTTGTCAGTAAAACATTAGTGATTTATATGTGAACACTTTCCAGATCTCAGATTTGTATATTTATTAAGGTGATGAAACTATATAATATATCATACTTACATGTTAGTAGTATTAATTAAGTAATCGTAGGTAATTAAGGCGTGCTTTAGGCCGCCTATTGGTTGATAATGATACTAAACACATGCGCGCAATGAGAAAACAAAAAGTAATTATATCTTAAATTAATTTTTAAATGTAAGATAACGTCGCAAATAGTAGCAGGCGGTAAATCCACTTAAGGTAGTGCATTTGTATAATGTCAGAATCGAGTTCTCCTGTCTATATTATGTAGGAATTTGATTATTTAACCGGCAAATTGTGATCAAATATAATATGTCGTTGACCGAAAAAAAATGTAAAATAAACATTCTAATTTGGAATAATTTTTGCAAATGGCTCTTAGCCTAGTGGCCGGCGGTAAGTCCACTTAATGCAGCTCATTGCACAACCAGGGATCGAGTCCCTCCGCTTACATTATGTAGGAATTTGGCTACTGGGTCGGCCAATTGTGGCCCAATTAATCTGTAGTTGACAAAAAAAAAATTGGAATAATTTTTTAGTATTAAGGGAATTTATTTTGTCACATCATTTGTTTTGACCCGAAATGATATATATAATGATAATAAAAATATAAATCGTAAATATTTGAAGTTTTCACATGCTCCTTTTAGGTACCTACCAACCAAAATGTTTTTGGACATTGGAATTTGGTTTCTGTTGAATTAGATCAATGACAATTTCATTGAAGACAATTTTTTCAATATATTTGAAAATATAGTGAAGATTTTGGTGTCAAATATAAAGAAGTTTCTATGGTTTCAAGCGACGTACAATTTTATCATTGAATTACTACCTTTTTATAAACATTTATGAACTTCACTTTATGTTATCATCACTTCAATTATCGTACATTCATGAAAATAAAATAAAAAGAAAAAAACTAGAACCATTAATAAAAATGAATTATCTTCTATAAATGTATTTCTTTTAAAATCTAAAAGTGACTCATCAGATGGTTATGGCCATGCCCTTTCGCTTCGTGCAAAACAGAAGTACAAATAAATGTTCAAATCAACCACATTCATTTTTTCAGGTAAATATTATTACACCTAAACCAACACTTAAGTCTTTAAATACTTTGATATATATAAATAAAACATACGCACAAAAAGCAACGAAAGATAATAATATTTCACAAAATACTAACGAACATATATGCAACACCACTTTATATACATAAACAATCGTTTCAAGTAATTAAAATAAAACTCTAGTACTATCGACGATATATACACAAAACATATCATCGAAATGGATTTTAGGAAACAAAACAAAAAAACATATCCGATCCAATTCCAATCAGTATATCTTAAGAGTAAGATATATTTCTGTGCTTCTTAATTATTCTTCATCCTCATCACTATAGATCGGACCATATTGTTTTTTCCCCGAAATATACATTATTTAGGGTTTTTCAACAAATAACGCAAGCGTTAGGGTTTTCTTCAATACTTTGGGCGTAGTAATACGTTGTTAGGTGAGGATTATAAGCTTTATAAGCCTTTACTAGTTCCAACACATGGTCTTGTGGTGGTTGTGGTTGCGGTTGCGATTGATTTTTCTTTTCTTCGTCCTTCTTCTCGCTGCCGCCGTCTTCCTTCTTCTCCTCTTCCTTCTTCGTCGCCTCTCCGCTTTCCTTTTTGGCTTCTTCTTTTGGAGCTTCTCCTTCTTTCTTCGGCGGTTCGCCCCCGCCTTCTTTCTTTGGCTCCTCTTTCTTCTCTTTTTCCGGCTCTTTTGCCGGTCCTACTAGAACTATATCCGTCGTAGGCCAATATTTTCTTAGTTTACTTACTACATTTATCGGATCAACAGTTCCCATCACCGTTAATTTCTTCTCCTTCATCTCCATTGCGATTGAATCAATTCCTATTGAACAATCAATAGACAATAATTTTTAGTTAATAATTAGACCGATAAAATCTAACTATAACAATATGTAACTTACTTATATAAATAATTAAGTTGCTAAATTTATCAGACAATACCACATGAATTTTTTTTTGTCAACGATATAAATAAATTAAACTAATACTGAGAACAACGTTTTTACAGTCCGAAAAATCATAAACCAGACATCCGACTAAATCTAGTAAAATCATCAGCTTTAGAATTCAAGCCACCGAAGAAAGTTAAATAAAAAAACATTTTGAATACATTTATAAACAAACAAAAAAAATCTTTGACTTGGGTTGATATTGATATTGATCTTTCAATTGTGATGGGCACATATTTCAAAGAAGCTATAGTATAATGGCCTACTTTTGATTTTGTTCCAAATTAAAAAATAAACAGTAATTGAAATATGGCGCAACATTTTACCGTACAGTCACTATTGTAAAAGATAGACATTTCTGTCAGAAGAGCTCGTGATTGTTCATCAACAAACATGTAAAATAAATGTTAAAGCATTTTTCTTTTAAACCCACCAACCAAATCAAATACTAAACCGGGACTGACCCGAAAACAAGATCTGTCTGTGTCTGATTCTGATGTTATAATGAGTATGATTATTACCTGGAAGAGTAGAAACTGTTTTAAGGGCCTTTTGTTTAGCCTTATCATCATGCAAATCCAGCTTTAACACAATTTTCTGCAAAAAGATTAACAAATAGTATTCGTGAGTTTTTGTGACACAAAAATTGCAGAGAGACGTCTTTTCTTAGTAAAGAAGGAACAAAAAACAGAGATTTGCAGATTATGAAGAAGAGAGAGAGTGACATGCACGTGCATTTGAAGTGAACATAGTAAGAAAAAACAGTGTGTTGCAAAAGCAGCATCACTCAATTCCTGAATCTTTTGTTGGAATTAGATCAGACTAAATTTAAGTCAAAAAGAAACAGATCAGATGTTTTTAACACAAAGTAATCCAAAAAGGAAAAGATTCATAGCTTGATTAATAACAAATAAACTGAGAATCATAATCCATAAGAATCTTAGGAATCAATTCTTGCATACGTGTAGAGAAAGAGAAAGAGATGGACCTTCATTCCTCTGTGTTCTTTTAATGTTTTATAGTGTCTGAGTTTTGGAGAGAACACAAGTTGAGAATAATGAAGAAGAAGAAGAAAAATGAAATAATTGGAAACTTTAGAAGAAGATAAGAGAGATTGGACGCTGATCGTAACTCAAAACCTGACAAAACTGGAGATTAAGGGAGAGAGAGAGAGATGCATGCAGAATGAATGGTAAGAAAGAGAGAAGAGAGATCTTGTTTTGAGGTCATTTGATTGAAGCGCGTGATGTTGTCAAGCCTTACGTCTTCGATTGCTCTGTGTCATTACTTTGCGGTCCTTTGTTTTTGTGTTCTTTCCTTTTCTGACCCTTTTAAATTTCAACCTACAGATAGGGGTTCGATCTTTAGTGTCATAACGATTTGTAAAGTGACTACACTATCGTACCAGATATCATCAATGTCTTTTACCTTATCTACCCTCATTCTTTTTTCTTTTCTTTCTTTTGTCAACAACAACTTATATTAGACAACAATTGACTGGTCCAATAGCCAAATTTCTACAAAATGTAAATAGAGGAACTTGATCTTTGGTTGTGCAAATGAGATGCCGGATAAGAAACATTTGCATTATTTTATTATTTTAATATCAATATAATTTCATATATTTTCTCAATTTTGTATTTTGGGGCTAGAAAAACATTTTGTATAATTGAGAGGATCAAAGAATTTGTCATTGTTTTGGCAATGGTTCCGAGAAACATATTACAACAATCTTAGGTGTGTACATTTTGGAATCAAGTGTAAGCTACACCTTGCTCGAATAATCCAACTATGTTGCATACAAATATTTTTTAAAATTATTCCTTAAATCACAATATTTATTTTAATCCTTAACTTTTATCAACTACATCTGTTTAAATCATTTAGTTCTTTTTAATGTATATTTAAAATTATAGGAAAAAAACAAAAAATTTAGTAGGAAGATATTGCATCACTCATATTTTTGTTTGTTTGTTAATACATCACTCATATTCCCAATATTTCCTTTTCAATATGTATATCTAAAATTCTATGATTGATTTTTATTTAAGTATTTAAATGATCTAATAGATAAGTTCTCGCTATCCCACCCTTTTGCTAATTCTACACGAATTTGATTCTCTAAATAAAGACAAATAATATTCCCTCAGCCAAAAATTGAAAAGAATAAAATTAATATAGAAAATATATATATGTATAGTGGAAACCAGCTGCATATTCCACGTGTTTGCCCACGTAGATTTATTTCATTTCTCTTTCTAATTTTTACGTCCACCAATTATACAAGTGGAGCTTTATAACTTTTTTTAAAATGAAAATAAATAAATATATCATATATATGTAAAAAATAGAGGTTAGATTGTGTTCGGGTCGCGCGTGAAGACATGAAGTAAACTGCGAGTGTAGGAAATAAGAAACGAGACGTGAAGAGATTTGTACATTGAGCTTTATTATATAATGCACGCATGGAGATTCGATTCTGAATTATGTAAATATGCTGACTTAAATGGATTTACCATCTACCACTAGATTATATATCATTTGCTAGTTTGGGCCACTTAGACCATTTCAATTGATGATCTTATAATTATTTGAAGTTCTAAAATATTAAAATATTATTATTTTTAAAAAAATTATTTATTATTTAAATTTAATTTTATTTTAAAAGTTGTTCGATCAAAATAAAAACAAGTATTTCTTATTTAAGAAATTTAGTTTTTAATTTGCTTCATTATGAACTATTTGCCTCTTCTCTTTCATACTTTTCATTTTTTTTCTCTCTTAAGAACCTCAACTAAGAACACTATTAAATGTGGTTTCTTAATTTAAATTTTCATTCCTATTAAAATATTAAATTTTAATGTAATATATTTTTTAACTAAATTTTAATTATAAAAAAATGAATGACCAGTCAAAAGAAACAAATAGGCTAAACGTTTTTTAATTTTCTTTTGATGGTTTCGTAAATAAAAAATCATCATAACTCTATTTCTTATATTTACGTTTTTTAATATTATAAAAAGATAATAAATTCTATAAACCGGTAGTCTAAGCATCTCTTAGTGTGGAAGGTGGGACTCACTACTTCTCATTTTTAATTAATTTTATAATTTAATTAAATATTTATTGTTTATTATATTGTTTTCGGCTTTTATAATTTTCAATTCTCATATCGTCGATTCCTACGACTTCGGTTGTAATGGTTTGACTAATAGCCTATATAATAACCAATGTTTTGTAAGGTATGGACATTTGCATATTTTGGGATCGAGTCCCCCCTTTGCATTTGCCAGAATTTAACTAATAAACCGGTTATTTATGGTCTAAAATTAATAAAAAAGAATATAGTCTATTTATTAAATTTCTATATAATATAAATAACTTAACTTAATTTTAAATATATAAATATACTTATTTTTAGTAGATTTATCACTTATTATTATACTAAAAAGATCACATATGCTTTTAGTATATATTTACCATTTTTAATTTATCATTTTAAATTCTAATGGAATAGTGGAGTCTGTGAAACTAGTTAATTAACTTGTAAAATATTATAAAAATCCAACGTCAGCGTAAATCATGATTACGAATTAAATGTAAACTAAAAATTACGAAATGTGTTGATTTAGATATTACAAGCATAATCTAACATACGGTCAAATCATAGTCCAAGAATCAAATCAAATGTAATATAATCAACTAGGTAAAAAAATCTCCGACACCGATCTTGAGTTGCGGACATTCACATGAACTGCAAAAACCTTTAATTTAATCTTTATTAAGACAGATTAATCTTATAAATTAGTAACTTTCGTGATTAATCATCTACCTAATTGGAAAGTGAAATGACAAGACCCAATCTTTTCAATGTTAACCTTTTTTTGTAAACAGCAAATCATATTGGGCCACAACTGGCCGGCCCAATAGATAAGTTCTTATATAATGTAAGCGGAGGGAATCGATCTCTAGTTGTACAAATGAGTTGTCTTATGTGAAGTTACCGTCTGTCTGCCATTAGACTAAGATTCATTTGCGTGTTAATTAAAGTAGGAGAAAGAAGAAAACATTTTAGCCGGCCTATAAATATATATCCAAACTTGGCTTATTTCATCCGACAAGATCTTAGATCCAACGGTAAGGAATCCTCCGATGGTAATGTTTCAACGGCTGATAATTATTGTTTTGAAATTATTGAGAAAAAAAATCATCTTCAGTGTAATGTGTTATGATTATAATTAATAATTGGTCAACAAGTAAAATGAATTTGCTTTATGACTCATCTATAATCAGCTTTTTAAAAATATACAAAATCATATCTATAACTTTTGGCAAAGAACACGACATGCATAGTTTTAAGCTGTACTTAGTACATTTGGTACAGTACAAGTTTGGTAAGCACAGCATTATCATCAATTAAGTGTAAGAATTTTGTTTTCCATTTGGACACAATTATAAATCATACTTTGCTTGTTGTTTAATTTTGTTTGTTGTTGAGATCACGTTTATATTGTGTTTTTCTTCTTCCCCAAAAATACATTTCATTAATAGAGGTTGCGACTGAGAAACTTGGTTTAACAAAAAGTATTTTAAAACCTAGGCCTAGAAATATTTAGACAGCCATAAGCCGACAAGAGAACAGGCCTAGGCGTTTTTTGTTTTGTTAACAACATGACAAAAATTAGAACACCATCCCTACAACCCTTGCAATCATAAACCAGATATCCGATTTAGTCTAGTGAGAACATCTATTTTAGAATTTAAAGATCTCGGGATGACTGACATAGAGCATATTGTGAAAAGAGACCTCAACCGATGGAAATCCTCCTGATAAGTATTGAAAGCCGGCTACTCCTCTGGACGCTGAAAAATGTGCCACACCGTTTTGCAGTTTGTAGACACTTCCACCTCCGAAATTTGACGCTTCAATAGTGTGATGAAAGACACAGATATTTTCTCTCTGATCCCGAAAATAATTCGTTCACTAAATTTGAAAAACAAATCCACCCGTATCCTGTAAAATAAATATGTTAAAAAGTCATTTACATAAATATGTTAAAGCCCATATGTGTAAAGAGATTTGTAGAAATTGGGCCAGTTCGAATTATTAAAGCCCATTTAAGAAAACGCGCGTGATTTCTGGCCCAATAAGTCACACGTGCGAGTTTGAGAGGGTATAGTATCCTGTGGTTACGTCCTTTGACCTCTCCGTGTTTACCTCTTCTTCAAGCAAATTTTAATTTTGACCTTTTTTTACTTTCCAAAAATATCTCAAACCCAAAAACCTAAACAGAACAAACAAAAAGTTTTTGTTCGATTCTCTCATTCATTCTCTGTTTGTTCTTCAATTGTACGCGGAATTTCTCATCAATTGATTGAATCCGGATTGTGAATTTAGGTTTTGTTCTTGAATATCTGATGATTTCGAGGGATCATTATCTTCATCTCGATCAAATGAAAACCTCCAGTGGTTCGCCGTCTTCGGCATCATCAATTCCGTTGTCGCAATCGTCGTGGCTTGAGGTTCGTTTGTTTTACGTCCGCCTCGCGCCGTGTGTCGTTGAGAACGTCCCTGACTTTCTCACCCTTCGTCATCCTCGCCGCGAAACCGGCGCTTCCATCGAGGTTGATGGCGTTCGTGTTCCTTCTTCTCAGACGGCGTCGCATAAACTTCGCCGTGATAGGGTCGATCGAGAATTGTCGGAAGTGACTTACGTCAGTACCGAGACCGTTCGCGTAACGGGATGCGTTGATTTCGAGGTTTATGATAATGACGATATGGTATTGTGTGGAAACCTAGATAGAATCGAAGGTGCATGGAACAATGGATCAGTGAGCGATCCTAAGACTGGATGGGGCATGGATTGTTACATAGCAATGGGAAACGGACACGGGTCGGGTCTTTCTACCTCTGCCTTTTTCCAGCCAAGGCTAGGAGTTTCGTCTCCGTCTGTGGAGGTTTATATAGCTGGATGTTGTGGTGGTGTTCCGGTGATATTGACCAAGACGATTCAGGCGAGTCCGAGGAGGAAGGTGGCTAGGCACGTGACACTCGACGCTATCCCTGAGGAGGAGGAAGAAGATAGCAAAGAGCAAGAAATTGTTACTACTGGTGATCAATTGGCCCGGCAAAACAAAGTACAGGTACGACTCAGATTTTACAATTCTCTGATTCATGATTGTTTATGACTTGGCTTTAGAACTCTCTGAATGATTATTTGCTTAGTGTTTGATTGATCTCGTGGACGCGTTTTGTTAGTCATGGAATGTTATAACAGTTATTCAATTAGCAAGATCACTCGCAGGTTTCTGGTGAATTTAGCTTCTTTTTGAATGCTTTCCGTTAAATCTACAGTTGAATTTGAAACGTTGGTATGAAGTCTTATCAGAAATCTAGCTTCTTCTTGAGTGTTTTCTGTGAATCTACAGCTGAATATTAGACATTAGATTGTAGAGGGTATAAAATCTTATCAACAATTGAAATATAGTAATAGGTCAAGAGGGTTTCTTGATATATCGAGTATTGTTAACATAGAGTCTAATCTCTTTGCCTATAATGGCGTAAAAAACTCCCCTTTATGGTTCATCTCTGATTTGTGGTTTGGTTAATGCAGATCATGGAATCAGAAGTTGATGACTACGATGACTCTGAAATGAAAATGGCACAGAGATACTATCCGGAGGGGATGTATGTTGATGAGGATGGTCAACTCTCATGGTTCAACGCAGGTGTCAGAGTTGGAGTTGGGATAGGGCTTGGGATGTGCCTTGGTGTAGGCATTGGAGTTGGATTGCTCATGCGTTCATATCAAGCAACAACTAGTAACCTTCGTAGAAGGTTTCTCTGATCATCATCACCTACCATTGTCTAAAAACCCACTGAGATCAAAGAATGGTGGTAACTAAGAATACCACAGTGGGATAAAGAAGAAAAAAGATAGAATTTTTTTGTAGATAGAGATGTATAGAGCTTTTCACTTTCATCGGTCTGTTTTTCTCTTTTGAGTACATATAATTAACCGGCTTTGTTGATATAGCTTTTACTAGCTACAAGAGAGTTACCGTGTTGTTCTACTCATGAACTCTTGTTTTCTTAAGTCTTATCTATGTCGTTGCTTTTGTGTAGTAACTGATTTTGTGTCGGTGTTACAATGTTGTCACAAACTCCGGAATCTGTGGTTTGGTTTCTGGTGGGCCTTCGGTACCGTCCAAATTGGACTGAACAGACCAAATCAAAATTTTCGGTCTAATTTTGGTTTACTCATAAAAATCGATCGGAATTCGATTATTTTTGAATTCGGTTCTTGGTTCGGTTATCTAAAACTGCTTGGTTTTTTAACCAGAAAAAACAAAACTTGAAAAATTGAAAAGCCAGAAAAACTGAAACGATACAATTATTTAAGAAACCGAACAGAACAGAAAATTTAGTTTGATTTAATTCTGGTTCAGTTTTAGAAAACAGAAAGATCCGATAACCGATTAAATCGAACCGAATGTTTCGGTTTAAACCAAAGGTCCAACCTAAAGTGTACATGTTTACTTCTCCAAGAGTTTGCTTTTGGTATTGAAACAATGTCGTTTTAGTGGAGAGCATCTTTATCGGACCAAATAAATGTTCCTTCCTTAGTATTTATAAGAAAATGCATTTTAGGGCCTTAAATTATTTATATATACAATTTAGCCCCCTCAATAGGTCAGATTTTACAACATTCAACCCTAACTTCATTATGTTCTCAAAATCAAAATTTTACTCCTCGAGAGTAGCAAGGAGGAGAAGAAGGAGATGAGCAAGATCCGTTCGTCTGCGACAATGTCACATCGCGAGCAGCCGTCACCGGCGTCGCTTCTCGTCGTCACACTAAACTGTATCGAGGATTGTGCGCTTGAGCAGGATTCACTCTCCGGCGTTGCTGGTGTCGAATACGTTCCGCTCAGTCGCATCGCCGATGGTAAGATCGAGTCAGCCACTGCGGTTCTTCTCCATTCCCTCGCGTATCTTCCACGAGCAGCTCAACGCCGACTCCGTCCTCACCAGCTTATTCTGTGCCTTGGCTCTGCTGATCGCGCTGTCGATTCGACTCTCGCCGCCGACCTAGGTCTCCGACTTGTCCATGTCGATACTTCCCGAGCTGAGGAAATCGCGGACACTGTAATGGCGCTCATCCTTGGACTGCTTCGTCGGACGCATTTACTCTCGCGCCACGCTCTTTCGGCGTCGGGTTGGCTCGGATCGCTTCAGCCACTTTGTCGAGGAATGAGACGGTGCCGTGGTATGGTTTTAGGTATCGTTGGCAGATCTGTATCAGCTCGTTTTTTGGCTAGCAGAAGCTTGGCTTTCAAGATGAATGTGCTCTACTTTGATGTCCCAGAGGTATTATGTTGGCAATGTCTCACTTAGCTTGTAGTCGTAGTAAAAACTGACACTTTTGGGATGGAGATGCCAAAAAGAGTGCTGAGGTGTGACAAATTATGATGGGTCTTTGTCTCTTTATAATGAAATATATAATTGTTTAGCATACAATGATTGTTTTTGCATTTGAGTTCCTCTCGCTTGGATGTTTTATTAGTTGTTTTTGCATATGTCTAGGGAGATGAAGAGCGAATCAGGCCCTCGCGATTCCCACGTGCTGCTCGTAGGATGGATACATTGAATGATTTACTAGCAGCAAGTGATGTCATTTCGCTTCACTGTGCATTGACCAATGACACGGTTCAGATACTTAATGCAGATTGTTTGCAGCATATAAAACCAGGTATGCTTTTTCTTTTCTGGTCAGTCGTATGAAGTTTTGTTTTTCCACTTATGTTATTGAAGTTGCTCTTCTTCTTCTTTCTCTCATTTCCTTCAGTTCTGATTATTAAGTCCATCTCGTATGTCAGGGGCTTTTCTTGTTAATACTGGAAGCTGCCAGCTGCTGGATGATTGTGCTGTGAAACAACTTCTAATAGATGGCACTATAGCTGGGTGCGCCCTTGACGGTGCTGAAGGCCCACAATGGATGGAAGCATGGGTATTTTCTTTTACGTTGCCTGAACTTCACATTTGTGCCTGCCTATTCTCCTGTTACTTCATCTATTCTCAATTGTTGATTATACGCCATCCATCATATCTTGTAATAATTGCAGGTGAAGGAGATGCCGAACGTGTTAATACTACCCCGCAGTGCAGATTACAGTGAGGAAGTATGGATGGAGATAAGAGAGAAGGCCATATCTATCTTGCATTCATTTTTCTTAGATGGTGTGATACCAAATGACACTGTTTCTGATGAGGAAGTCGAGGAAAGTGAAGCTAGTGAAGAAGAAGAACAATCACCTATCAAACACGAGAAACTAGCACTAGTGGAATCAACTAGTAGGCAACACGAAGGAAGTATTCTCACCAGCACTGACAATGTTCGTAGAGAGGCTAGTGAGTTAAAGGAACCTATGAGCCTTAGTCAGCAACACGTTTCTGTTCCTCCAAATACTGCCATAAAACCTGAAGTCAGACGTAGCAGATCTGGTAAAAAAGCCAAAAAGAGACATTCACAGCAAAAAATTATGCAAAAAGCTGAAGGTTCCTCAGGATTACACGAAGAAAGTACTTCACGAAGAGATGATATTGCCATGAGTGACACGGAAGAAGTATTAAGTTCTAGTTCTAGATGTGCTTCTCCTGAAGATTCAAGAAGTAGGAAAACACCTCTTGAAGTAATGCAAGAGTCTTCCCCAAGTCAGCTTGTAATGTCAAGTAAGAAATTCATTGGTAAGTCAAGTGACCTGCTGAAAGATGGATATGTAGTAGCCCTGTATGCGAAAGACCTCTCGGGTCTCCATGTTTCTAGACAAAGAACGAAAAATGGTGGTTGGTTCCTCGATACTTTGTCCAATGTATCTAAGCGGGATCCTGCTGCCCAATTCATTATCGCATACAGAAACAAGGTAAACCTTTTCTTTTGGCTCTCTCTCACTTTTCATTTATCTTGCTTGCCCATTCCTGAGTGAGGTAAAGTCGTTGGGTAATATCATTGGAAGATCTGGATGAAAAGAATGTCTTTTGCTTTTCTGTAGTAGGATTAAGCGATGGCCCTTATAAAAAATGTTACTTTGGTTTTATGAGTGGCTAATCGTTTTTGGTGAATGAACTTCACTGGTACTTTGTGTTCTTATGAGTGGCTAATTGTTTTTGGTGTATGAACTTCGCTCTCAGGACACTGTTGGTGTGAGATCATTTGCTGCCGGTGGGAAGTTACTGCAGGTACCTCTTACATTTGCAGTGTTACTGTCATTGATAACTCGAAGTTGCTCTTGATGAAACTAAAAGTAGTTGTGCATGTGCAGATCAATAGAAGAATGGAGTTCGTGTTTGCTAGCCATAGTTTTGACATGTGGGAGAGTTGGAGTCTAGAAGGTTCTCTGGACGAATGCCGGCTTGTTAACTGCAGGAATTCCTCTGTAAGTCTTTATCCTTGTAGAACATGGTCTGAAATTGTAAAACCAGAATGTGTTGTGTAAATGTTAAAACAATGTTGCAGGCGGTGTTGGACGTGCGTGTGGAGATATTGGCAATAGTAGGAGATGATGGTATAACACGTTGGATTGATTAAATCCAAAAGAAAAGAAAAAACAGTCTCTATCCATTAGTGAGTTTTCTCTCTGTTCTTTCTTAGTTCTGGTTACTTTTAACATCCTTAGGAGTCAGAGACCCAAAAAGAAGATAAACATAGCACCCATTTTTGTGTTTCTCAAAGGTGTCCGTGTTGTCCAATTCGTTCTTTTTTATCTGTAATCATTGTTTGTTTGATTGTACACTACTTTCAGTTTGCGATCCGATGAGCTCTTTATTAGAGACACGTTTGTTGTTGTGTGTTTGGGTCTGGTCGTGATGTGAACTCTAAAGTCTTTTGTGTGTTTGGTTAGTACTTTTTAATAGATGTGTGTAATTATTTGGATATGGTCCAGAAACCATCTTGCAGAATCAAAAAAGTTGAACTAGAAGAACTACAAAAGAAGCTCTCTCACTACATCATTTTTTATTTATTCCGACCAGCTAGAGTTAGCTATTTGCCTGCTTACGACTGTTAACCACGTGGCACTTCATGTGCCGTGGATTTAAGTGTAAACGACTTAACGTGGCGTCAAAGTACACATCGTCTGGAGTTGCTAGTCCCATGCTCTCTGCACCAGAGCTTCCGGTTCCTTACACGTGTTCGGTTTTTAATCCATTTTCCTTCTCTATGGTCTGTCTGTAAAACCCCTAGATCAAAGCTCATTTCTTTCCCATGAATATGAATTTGCCTGGTTTGAATCCGCACGGAGCAATACGGTGTCGTTTTTGGGGATTCAACAACTATGAAGATTAGAAAGCCTTACACCATCACCATGTCAAGAGAGAACTGGACCAAGCAAGAACACGACAAAGTTTATTGAAGCTCTCCATTTGTATGATTTACTGACTCTACTTACCTGTCTTCTGCTTCTTTTTAATTATTGTATTATCTTTGGGATTCAATATTCGTGAGTTTTTCTTCTTCTTGTTGTATGATCCTGTCCTGCTTGATTACAGATTTGACCGGGCTTGGAAGAAAATCGAGGCTTTTGTTGGATCTAAATCAGTGATCCAGGTAAATTAAACAAGCTATCTAACATACACATCATGAGAAGTGTCTGACTTTGCATATAAAGACGTTATTTTATTGACTCTGATAGATAGAATTTATGTTCTTCATTGTATAGATATGGCCTATAAAGTTATCATAGACCCATAAGTTTACTTTAGGCCCCACAAAAGCCCATAATGTTATTGGAAAGGAAACCATTTTATTCATGAAAGTTTTCGAAAATAAATGATGATCTACATCTTGATTACAAATTTGTGTAATATTATGTTTATAAAACTCGACTTCGACGGTGATAATGTCCTATGTCCCATTCTTTATATGACATACAAATTATTTCTGGCTAAACATAAATTAAGAATCGAATTCTTTTTTTGTTTAACCAATAATGTGTCACAGGCAAACAAAATAGTTTTAGTGCAATCATGTTGGCTATTGCTACAACAAAAGCGATTCGTTTCTGATAAAAGTAAGTTCAATAATTATTCATTGAATATGTTTATTTATATCCATAACCAAAACATATACAAATTGCAAATGGCTCTTAGTTTAGTGGCAGACGGTAACTAAGTCCACATAAGGCAGCTCATTTGCACAACCAGAAATCGAATCCTCCCACTTACATTATGTAGGAATTTGGCTATTGGACCAGCCAGTTGTGGCTCAACATAATTTGCCATTAAGGGTTTAGCTCTGGTACTAAACCGTACCTATGACCATATCAGCCCAACGGCTATCGACAAAGATTTATTATACCGAAAAAGTCCTCGAAACTACGGCATTTTCCACTTTCCCGAGAAGGGTATAATCGTCATTTCAGGTAAGCTTCTCTCACCGTCTCCATACATGCAATAACACAGAGAGAGACAGAAACTCAAAAAGACAGCTCATTCAATTAATCAACACAGATCACTCGAAATCCTTCTTTTAATTCCTTTCATTTTTTAATTTTTTTAATTATCTTTTAGATATTTGTTTGTTCTTCCTCGATTCAACACTCGATGCGGTGAAAAAGCTCAAATAGCCGGAAAGTTTTGAGTTTTCCGGCGATAAATGCGAAGAAACCAGAAAGACCCAATTGGTCTGTACGATGTCTGTGTATGATGCTGCTTTCCTCAATACTGAACTATCGAAACCGACTTCGATCTTTGGTCTCAGGCTATGGGTTGTAATCGGAATCTTACTTGGATCTCTAATCGTTATTGCTCTCTTTCTTCTTTCGCTTTGTTTAACTTCTCGCCGGAAAAATCGAAAGCCTCAAGCTGATTTCGCCTCCGCCGCAATCCCTACGCCGCCTATTTCTAAGGAGATTAAAGAGATTGTTCCGACGACTACACAGTCTGTTCCAGCGGAAATCCAGGTTGATATCGGGAAGATCGAGCATCGAGTGGTGTTTTCAGATCGAGTATCGAGTGGTGAGAGTAGAGGAACAGTGAGTGCTAGTGAAAGTGCTTCTTATTCCGGTAGTGGAAATTGTGGGCCGGAGGTTTCGCACCTTGGATGGGGACGATGGTATACTCTGAGAGAGCTTGAGGCAGCCACTAATGGGCTTTGTGAAGAGAATGTAATCGGAGAAGGAGGTTACGGGATTGTTTACCGTGGTGTTTTAACTGATGGAACTAAAGTCGCCGTTAAGAACTTGCTTAATAATAGGTACTGAATTTAGACCTAAAGATTGAACCTTTTTTACTCAATTCTTTGATTCTGTATTGGTTTCATTGTAAAGTTTGATCCTTTTACACGTTTATAGATTAGGGTTGTAGGTATTATCAATTGGGGAGGAAGGGGTTTACAATTTTGCGAAATTAAGGAATTTTACTTGTGGTTTTGCTCTGCATTGAAGCTTGTATCTCTGATTCTGCACTAATGTGCTTAGATCCAGTTAAATGCTTCTGGAAATTTAACGCAGAACAGAGAGAGATGTGTAGGTTAAGAGTGATTGTGATCAGAGTTCTTTTCTTATTAAACTGCAATACGTATGAAGTTGTGGTCCTGAAACTTGTTTGTTCTTGCTATTGAATTCTGTGTTTGTATTAGATAATGTCATGGGTCACATGTGGTTTTGATAGGTAACGTCTTTACTAATAATAGACTATGCTTTTAGATTTTGATCTTTATGATGTGTAAGATATTTATGGTAATTGACAGGGGTCAAGCAGAAAAGGAATTCAAAGTCGAAGTGGAAGTAATTGGGCGTGTACGACATAAGAATCTCGTTAGACTTTTAGGGTATTGCGTTGAAGGTGCATACAGGTAAATCTCAGCTGCTTGTATTTTGTTTTCCTGGTATCAAAAGAGCAATGTTGTGATCTAATATGGAGTTCTTTTGCCACAGGATGCTTGTGTATGACTTTGTCGACAATGGTAACTTGGAGCAATGGATTCACGGTGATGTTGGAGATGTCAGCCCTCTTACTTGGGAGATCCGTATAAATATTATACTCGGAATGGCAAAAGGGTAACACTAGAATAGAATCGAGTTTTAAGGATATCGGTTTCATTTCCCTGTCTGTTCTGTCTTTAGATGTAAATCTTTGGCTATATCTGCAGATTGGCATATCTACACGAGGGTCTTGAACCGAAAGTTGTTCATAGGGATATAAAATCAAGCAATATCTTGCTTGACCGTCAATGGAATGCTAAGGTTTCGGATTTTGGACTTGCTAAACTCTTAGGTTCCGATAGCAGTTACGTGACAACACGAGTTATGGGAACTTTCGGGTATTTTTAAAAAACTCATTCACTCTGTCCTGCATTCTGCTTGACAATCTTTGGAAATAACTCTACTTTGCGGGTTTATTTGTTTAGTTATGTAGCACCGGAATATGCTTGCACCGGAATGTTGAACGAGAAGAGTGACATTTATAGCTTTGGAATATTAATCATGGAGATCATTACAGGGCGAAACCCGGTTGATTATAGTCGGCCTCAAGGAGAGGTAGTTTACCAGATTGAACCTGTCTTGTTTTGATATAGTCTATGTTTTTGTTAATATTTTTGTTGATTTTTGGTGGTTATAGACGAATCTAGTGGATTGGCTGAAATCAATGGTAGGAAACCGAAGATCAGAAGAAGTAGTTGATCCAAAACTACCCGAACCACCATCCTCAAAGGCTCTTAAACGAGTGTTACTCGTGGCTTTGCGTTGTGTGGATCCTGATGCAAACAAGAGACCTAAAATGGGTCATATCATACATATGCTTGAAGCGGAAGACTTGCTCTATCGCGACGTATGCTACATTTTGTTACATTTTGACATTTCTTTACGAGTTGGAAACATGTTTTAAGCTGCGATGATATATTTGCAGGAACGTCGAACGACTAGGGATCATGGAAGCCGCGACAGACCAGAGACAATTACGGTAGCTGCAGCTAATGAAAGCGGCGAGAGCGGTTCACGAAATCATCAGCAAAAGCTAAGATGATCAAGTTAAGTGACTCCTTACACTTCCATTATATTTTCAATTTTTTTTTGTTTCTGATAATATATTGATTCTTGTGTCAAATACAGAACATTTTAATTCTTTGGCTCATTTGAAGTCTTTGTCTTACGTTTAATTAACTTTCTCCTTTTCTATAATCTTTTTTGTCAACGATCACATTCACGTGATCATTTAGAGATTATTAAAAATGAAATGTTAAAAGAGTTTGGACCAATCTCAAAGCTATGTCCGGCCCGTAGAATAACGAAAGCTGGATGGATCAAAACTTATCGCTTTGAAACCGGTTTTGTGCAAAATGGACCCACAAGGATTTTTTATGCTCACGCCATTTTGTTTCCAAGCAATAGTTGTCACATATAATGAAACCTGGTTCAATATTAATTATGTAATCAAACATCGATAACTTGCTTGTCCCCAAAACACAATCGTCATCAGACCAATGACCTGAATATCTTCTCGTGTAGGAGGAAAACGTAAGACTTGGAAACAAGTCATTTTCATATAGTTATAAATGATCTAAAAATCGGGATTAGATGGGCATTGTCCGATCCAATTTTAAGGTAACTGAATGTATTACGCGGATATTGTAATTAGACGGTTTAAACAATGATTAGATGAAAATGGCATCTAGTCTAATGGTAGGCGGTAAGTCCACTTAAGGCCGCACATTTGCATAATACGGGATCAAGTTCTTCTGCCTACATTATGTAGGAATTTGGTTATTAGGCCGGTCAGTTATGGCCCAATATAATTTGTCGTTTGACAAAAAAAACAATGATTAGATGGTTTAGAATACTTAACAGAAGAAAATCTATCTACACTTTTCCAAGTCATTTTGGTTATTTGATACTTTGCTATTTCGTCAAGAAAACCAAAGCAACTCAACAAAGCTTTTTATGTGAGGAGAAAGAGTAAATATGTGCATGTATTGCGTACATAAATATAAAAACTGTGTACATGCATCTAGTGCTATTAAGGTAATTGTCATTAGAAAGATGTTAATAAATTTAAAGTTTTTATTTTGTCAACTACGAATTTTAAATTCTAGAAAATTCGATACTAATGCCTAAAATTTGTAATAATTATACCACTTGTCCATCTTCTTCGGCAATCTAAAAGCCATTTGTATAATTATATCTCTCACACATCATCATTATATATAAAACTCTAGCGAGTTAAAGAAGATCTAAATAATTGAATTCACACAAGAGATTAGTAATTTGTAGCCGTTAGATTTAGGCGAATAATAAATAAATATTTATAAATATTCGGCAGACGATTATTGACTTTTTCGTATGCTATATAATAAAACAATAAGTGGGCAAATTGAAAAGGTAAATTAGATGACATCGTAGCCGTACACGTAGTGATCTGTCATTTAATGTATCGTCACAGCCTTGTAACTGAAACCTAATCTCTTTCCTCTCCCTTTCGTTCACCAAATCAACGTTTCTCTATTTGCTTTGTTATCTGTAAAATATAGAGCAACTTTGTGTTTAGTCGTTTATGAACAACGCGTCTCAATTTCTTATCTTTCCTGGAAAATTCTGACCCTTAAATTTGTGTTTTCATTTTTGGTAAGAAATCACTGACTCTTGATCTCTTCTTCTACGAATTTTGTTTTGTTTTCCATTGATACGGCTCTTTTTACTTGTTTGTCTTTCCTTTTGATTATCCGTCGCTTATTCTTATCTTCTTCGCTCAGAAACTTCTATCAGGCATAATCTTGGAGTAACCAACCGCTGTATTGAAGGATCTATCTCTTTAGGTCAGTTTGTGTTTGCTCTATTTCGTGTTGGATCCGATGAGTTCGTCTTCTGGATTTGCTTTTGTTTACAGAAGAAGATGGCTTTTTCCTAAAAAAATCGTATGTTAGAGTTAGCTCTTTGGACCCATTTAGGCTCGAGTCTTGGATCTATTGATTTGAAAGATTTTTGGTTCTTTTTTATTTTATGAGATCCAGTTTTAGGTTTGTGTTTGTCATCACCTTGTTTTAGATCTATTAAGAAAGGATCTATACTCGAAAATCTAGAACACCAAAATCTCCACGAGAAAGTGCTATGATACCTTTATCTCTGTGTTGGATTTGGTATTGATTCTAAACATAATCAAAGTAAATTATATTTTATGTTTAATGGTATGTGACAATTGATACGTTCTCTGAGTTCTTCCTTTTTCCCTGTTTTCTTTTTGTTTTTCAGGTAAAACTTAATAAAATGGCTCGTGCACAAGACCCACCACGCGGCTTCTTTCCATTTGGAAACCCGTTTAAGAACCTATCTTCAAAGAACTCTGAACTAACCTCAAAGCTTGTACCACTGTTGGATGGTTTTGAGTCGAACTTAGCGTCCTCTATTAGAATGCTTGTCCCAAAGGAAAAGAGCCAAATCTTGACCGTTTCATGGATGAAGGAAGCAATGGAATCTCTTTGCGAGACACATAATAGTATCAAGACTCTGATAACTGACCTAGAGCTTCCGGTATCAGATTGGGAGGACAAATGGGTTGATGTCTATTTGGACATAAGCGTTAAGCTCCTTGATCTCTGCAATGCTTTTAGCTCAGAACTAACCCGTCTCAACCAAGGCCATCTTTTACTACAGTTTGCTTTGCATAACTTAGAGACTAACACTCCTCAGAATCTGTCAAAAGCCCAGTCATCCCTCGACAGCTGGAAGCAACACATTGTTTCCAAGAACCCAAGAATCGAAAATTGCCGCCCAATCTTGAGCAGTCTTGTACAGACTTTGAATCTGCCCAAGGTGAAGAACTCGGCTAAAGGAAAAGTCTTGATGAGAGCTATGTATGGTGTTAAGGTTAAGACCTTATACATATCTGGTGTATTTGCTGCAGCATTCTCAGGCTCATCGCAAAATCTGATGTACCTTAGAGTCTCAAACGTGCTTCCATGGGCACAGTCCTTCATGGATATGCAGAACACCATGAATGCAGAAATCAAGAACATATTCTTATCAGACGGGTTAACGGTCCTGAAGGAGCTCGAGGCAGTTGATTCGGGTGTTCAGAAACTTTACCCTGCAATCCAACAAGGATCAGTAGATCCCATTTCACTGCAGCCATTGAAGGATTCAGTCACAGAATTATCGAATGGGTTAGATCTGGTTTCAAAGGAAGTCGACTGTTTTTTCAAGATTCTGTTATCAGGGAGAAACACATTACTGGAGAACCTCAGCTCGATGGGAGCATCAAATCTGCTTGCAACTTCACCAAAAAAGGCTGCCGGAAAAAATTTCAAAGGATTCTGATTAACTGTGATTGTGTGTATAGATGGGTAAAGTGTTCCATCTTGGTATTGAATGTAATATTATCATTAGGTGGTTGTGATAGTGTAATCGTTTCTATGAGATGCTTTGAAGGTAGTGGTTGTACAAGCAAAAGGTTTGATGAACTTATTATCTATAAATCTCTCTATTATAAATATATAAATATGTTGAATACGTTGAAGGTCCCAAACATTTATCAAAAACGTCTGCTAGATCTTATAATCACAGGCCCCATTTGGACTGTTGTTTTGTCGAATTTTGTGCCCCAAAAACCATTTTCCTCGAGAACTCGTATGACGACAATGTAAGTAGTATTGGTCTACAAAATTTCCAGGTCTATAGAATGTAAAATATGAATGCAATTTCACCGTGTTAGATACGTTTTTGGTTTGGAAATTCCGGTTGTTGGATTCTTTCTGTTCGATATTTGGATTGAGTTTTCCGGTTATGAGCATTGACTCAAACCAAAAAACAAGTCGTCGTCTGAAAAAAGACAAAAGGAGAAGAAAGGACTAAAAGCTATGTTGTGTGTTGATTTTTCATGGGTCGTCTGAGAAGACTCTTCTTCTCATTTGCCAAAAGATTCACAGTTTCACACGTTATTCTTTTCGCTCTTTTTACTTAACCCATAAACAAGTAGTCTCTACACGCCACCATCTCCTCGAATCATCCCAAATTATAGCTCTCTGTTTTCATCTCAAGTTACTTCAATTCATAATCTGAGGTTTGACTTTTCTGTTGGAAGAAATACAGATATGTCGTCGGACACATACTTTAGTGATCGCAGAAACAACGGAGTGAGTATTAATGGTGGTCGTTATGTTCAGTATAA
Source organism: Lepidium sativum (assembly GCA_023374145.1). Classification (NCBI taxonomy): domain Eukaryota; kingdom Viridiplantae; phylum Streptophyta; class Magnoliopsida; order Brassicales; family Brassicaceae; genus Lepidium; species Lepidium sativum. Next base: position 9,809 of record JAKUCM010002576.1, on the reverse strand, counting down.
TGTCAATGGCAATCTCTTCGAAGTTTCAAGTCAGTGTGTTCGTCCTCTTCGTCCACTCGGCAGAGGCGCTTCTGGCATCGTCTGGTGAGTATAAACTGACAAATTTGTATCTCTTTATGTAATGAAATATTACTTGATATCATAGTTCATTATGTGTTTTAAGAGATGGAACAGTGCTTTCACTTGATCTTACTTGACAACATTATCGACGCTAAGAGAACTTTGAGAGAGATTAAGCTTCTTTAAGCATATGAATCATGACAATGTAAGCTTTGGTGATTTTTACCTTTCTTTCTTCGTCTTGTACACATCTGATTCGGGAGTTATGATACTTCAGGTCATTGCCATTAAAGACATAATACGACCACCACAGCGAGAGAACTTCAATGATGTTCACATTATCTATGAGTTAATGGACACTGATCTTCACCAAATTATACGTTCAAACCAGACTTTAACTGATGATCATTGTCGGGTACGTATTAACTTCTCTGTTCTCTTCATAAGGTAGCTGAAGTATTCTGTTTTAAGTTTTGATCTTTAGAAGCATTTGAGTTATGCTCTGGAGATAAGGATATCAAAATCATTTTGGTTTGATGTATAACTATAGACTCCTTGTTTGTGTAGTTCTTCTGTGTATCAGTTGTTGCGAGGACTCAAGTATGTGCATTCAGCTAACGTACTGCATCGTGATTTAAACCTAGTAATTTGCTTGTGAATGCAGATTGTGACCTCAAGATTGGAGATTTTGGACTTGCAAGAACTAAATCAGAGACAGACTTCATGACAAAATATGTTGTTACACGTAACCCTCAAGATGTTTAGTAAGACTTTAAGAGAAACTCAAAATAAGCTTTACTTTTTGTGATGTTCGTTGAGTTTCTGATTTAGTAAAGTATTATGTAATATAAAAGTTAGAATAAATAAGATTTTATTTACTAAGAAGGAGAAAAACACAAATGACATATATCTTAATGACACGCGGTAAGTTCATTTAAGGCAGCGCATTTGCATAACCCGGGATCGAGTCTTCATATCTACATTATGTAGGAATTTAACTATTGGGCCGGTCAGTTGTGATCCAATATAATTTGCCGTTGACCAAAAAAAAGGAGAAAAACAATTCCGAGAAGGAAATGGTGTTTAGTTTGAATTGAACTAGAAAAAAAGTCAAATATTCGAACAGAACAATATTTAATGATTTTAATCCTATTTTAAGATTAACTTCACTCCTAACTTAGAGACTACTCTATGAACCTAACATAATTGAAGAAAAAAACATAACACAAATATAAAGTAGGTTATGGTATGGCTAAAACAAGAGAGTATGTTATGGTGTTACCTAAAATATTCATTTCTTCTTTTTTAACATTTATTAGTGAAGAGTTGAATTACATCTACCTAACTTACCGTTTTTTACAAACGGTTCTTAATCTAGTGGATGACGGTAAGTTCACTTAAGACATCTCATTTGTACAACTAGAGATCAAATCCCCCGTCTACATTATGTAGGAATTCAGTTATTGGGCCGGTCAGTTATGACCTAGTTAATCTGTCGTTGATAAAAAAAAAATTACCGGTTTTTTATGAAAATTGGTATTCGTTATTCACATAATCAAAATACATTATAATTACTAAAATAAAATAACATACATGCTACTTCTATTCAAAACAAATCATAGCGTTTCTGATAAATCGAAAAGATTTTCCCTAATATTTAGGTTACTCCAATTTTAAATTCTACTATTATTAATTAAATATATTAATTATTGACTAGAACAAGGACTCAATAACCCTTTTCTATGGGAAAAAGACTAAAATAATAATATTTAAATAAATATAGAAATCGTTTCATCTTCTACATCTTCCTTTTAATCAGAAATAGTTTTTGGTAAACTCATCGTCGTCTTCCTCGGAAAACAAAACCCTTTTGAATTTTTTTGTTTTTTCTGCCATGGAAGATAATAAGAAAGATCAAAAGGTTTTTCCTTACTTAAAAGTTAAAACCTTTTCACATTTTTCTTTTCATTGGCCAATCTCAAAGCTAATCTTCTTAACTCTCGCTATTCTCTTCTCTGTTCAATTCGTTTTTTACCCTCTTAATATCATCTTCTCTTCTCAACCTCGATCTTTGCTAAGATTCTCAGTTTCACCCATCGGATCCGGATCAGTTCAAACCCCAGAAGAAACAGAACTCAAACACATTGTCTTCGGAATCGCAGCCTCTGCAAAATTCTGGAAACATCGCAGTGAATACGTGAAGCTTTGGTGGAAACCTAACAGTGATATGAAAGGTATCGTTTGGTTAGACGAACACATTCACCAAAACGATTCAAACTCATTACCTCCGATTAGAGTCTCCTCCAATACAGAGAGATTTAAGTATAAGTATCCAAGTGGGCATCGATCAGCGATTAGAATCACACGAATAGTTTCTGAAACAGTGAGACTCTTAAACGGAACAGAGTCTGAACACAATGTGAGATGGATTGTAATGGGAGATGATGATACTGTGTTTTTTCCGGAGAATCTGATTCAAGTTTTGAGGAAATATGATCATAAACAATTCTATTACATTGGAAGTTCTTCAGAGAGTCATATTCAGAATATACAATTCTCATATGGAATGGCTTATGGAGGAGGAGGATTTGCGATTAGTTATCCATTGGCTAAAGCATTAGAGAAAATGCAAGATCGATGTATTCAAAGATATTCGGAGTTGTATGGTTCTGATGATCGGATTCATGCTTGTATGTCGGAACTTGGTGTTCCTTTGACTAGAGAGCTTGGCTTTCATCAGGTTAGTCCTCTGTTTTTTTTTTTCTTTTTAAAAACTTTAAAATTAAATTTTGTTGTTGAGATTTTTATTGATCAGGATAGTTTCTAATTAGCTGTTTTCGGTAAAGAGCTGAAAATTTTAATTTCCTAATTTTTTCATACTTATTTCCTAAAATTTTTTTTAATCTTTGTTTAAGAATATAGTAAGTATAATATAATTTGACAAAAAGCATGCATATGATTTTTGGTTATTGTCAACATTGGGGCCGGACCAGTAGCTATGTTTTTTTTTTTTTTTTTTGGTCAACATTGAACCACAAATGGCCGGTCTATTAGTCAAGTTCTTGCAAATGCAAGGGGAGACTCGATCCTATGTGCATTTGTGCATGTCTCTTGTGGACTTATCACATGCTACTACACTAAATGCCACTTGCAGCTATGTTTCTATTTAACTAATTTTAAAAAAAATCAAATATTATTTGATAAAAATTGTTTGATAATTTAGTTTAATATAATTTGACCAATAAAACATATTATAATTTGAAACAAAATAAAATTTCTAAACTATATTTTTTGTTAGTATTGGGTCAAAACTAACTAATCTATTAATTTAGTAAATTTACCATTTGTTATTAGATTAAAAACTATCTACAATTTCTAAACAATTTAATATTCGAAAATAACATTTTTTTTACTATCCCAAATTCCCAATCATATAGGAAACATCAGATTTTCAATTAATGGAATGATTAAATTTGCATTTAATCACTAAAATAAAACTTTTAACTAAAATGCCAAACTTCCATTAATATTATTGAAATTTTGAGTTCTTTTGTGATAATTATCGACTGTGAAAGTTATTGTTGTCAATATTTTCGTGACCACTGACCAATCTAAATATGACACATCTCATAAATATTTTTAGATGACTATTGAGTAAAATGAATGTTGAAAATAGCGACAATCTCGGCACTCATATAGGTCGTATTTATATGACTCATTAACTCTTCAAGTCATTTATGTCGTTAGATGTTACACTACGTGTTAAACTTATATTCCTCTCTTTCACATTATTCATTATATACATTTATTATTCTTTTCAAAGTGTTGGTATTTTGTTTTTTTCTTATGTTGAAATTCCATTGCTAGATCCTAAATATAATCATTTATTTATCGATTTTTGGAATCTCTGTCCCCCACTATTTGCTCGATCTGTACCTATCTAGGAAACTACTTTTCATATAATATTATGGGAAAAAAGCCAATCAAATTAACTATGTGACCTTTCAAAGAAAATTTGATTTTTTTCGTTGACCGCCGAATAAACCTTCAACTTATCTTTGTTTATGTAATTTCATTTCACCGGGTCGAATAACATTCTAATTATTTTGTATCAGATTGATGTATACGGAAAACTATTGGGCCTATTATCGGCACATCCAGTGGCTCCAATAATCTCACTACACCATTTAGACTTAGTGGATCCAGTATTTCCAAACATGAACCGAGTAAACGCCATGAAACGTCTCATGGTCCCAGCCAAACTCGACTCAGCAAGCCTAACGCAGCAATCAATCTGCTACGACGCGGCACACCGATGGACAGTGTCGGTCTCGTGGGGATACACTGTCCAAATCATACGTGGCGTGTTGTCAGCTAAAGAAATGGCAATCCCCACGCGCACATTCATCGATTGGTATAAACGCGCGGACGACGAAAGCTATGCTTTCAACACGCGTCCTATTTCGAAGAACGCGTGTCAACGTCCGCGCGTGTATTACTTATCCAACGCGCTTCCTGATTTGGCTTTAGGCCGAACTACGAGTGAGTATGTGAGGTGGTTTGACTTGTGGGATCCTAAATGTGATTGGAATATGTCGGATCCTTCCGATATTAAACGGGTCATTGTTTTCAAAAAACCCGACCCGGATAGATGGAATAAAAACAGGGTTAGTCAACTATTTAATTTAGTATTTTTATGAATTTTATATTGTTTCTTTTTACAACTTTAACTTGATTATTTAATTTGGTGGATGTGAATTTCAGGCTCCGAGAAGAGATTGTTGTAGAGTATTGCCTATGAAGAAGAATGGCACAATGGTAATCGATGTTGGAGCTTGTAGACTTGATGAAGTTATTGAATTCCCTATCAAAGCCAATCATCCATTTTGAGTTTCATTTTTCTTTTTCTTTTTTTCATTTCATAAAAGTTATACAGAAAAGAGAATATTTACGAAAAAATATTATAACTTATGTGGAAAAAATATTATAACTTATGTGTTATGATTGATTGTACATAACTACATGCCCAATTGCAAAAAATGCCTTTCAAAGAAGGAAATTTTAACACTCTTTCTACTTTTTTTTTAAAAAATATGTCCCCTCTTTACTAAAAATGATTAAAAATATTCTCTTTTAATAAAAGATAAACTTATAAAAGTAATATTTATAAAGTAATAAGATAACTTATAAAAGTAATATTTATAAAGTTTTATAAGATATTTTATAAAATTTTATATATTTTTTTAAAAAGTTTTGGCGATGAGAAACATTTTATTGTAAATAAAATTTAAATGATATTTTTGCGAAATTACCAGAAAAAGAAAAAGGGTATTTTCTTGAAGATGTTTTTTAAAATATTTATCTGAAGAGATTTTTCTTTTTGTTGTAGTTTTGTTGGCCCATATAATTTTGTATTGTGGGCTTTTTTGCCCCATTTAAGATATTGACGATTTAAAAAAAGAGAAAAAACGAAAGAAAAAACAAAGAGAGGGAACATCTGGAAAATGACGCGTTGACTCAGTCTCGACTTTGTCGAACCCAAAATAGCGTAAGCCATAACATTTTATATTCTCTGCCCTTTGGGCTGCTCATCACAATCTCTCTGCAATGATGGCGATTTTTCTGCAGGAGAATTGAGTTTTTTTTTCTCTTTGTTCTCTGCTTTCTTTGCTGTTTCCATAGCTATTTTCTTTCTCTCCGGCGGACGATTACCTCGTCAATTGTGGCTCAGTCATTGACTCCACCGTCGATAACCGCCGCTTCATCGCTGATGTTTCGGTTTCCGAATGGAATGTTTTTCTCCTCCGAGGGATCGATCGCACTTCAATCGAAAGAATCAGCTTTGAACCTTACTAAGATCTACCAGGCAGCTAGAATTTTTCATGCGGCAGGCGAAGTACGAATTCAATGTTGTCGAGAAAGGCATCCAGATGGTACGTCTCCATTTACATCGATTCTATTCCTCGAAATTCGATTTTCAACGATGCTCAATTTCACGTTACTATTAATGGATTTGTCCTATTAAGGAATTTTTAGAGGCGATGATGATGACGATAACTCGTCGACTAATTTTGGTCCTAGGATTAGAGAATTCCTGATTTGGGTCGATATTGGAAGGTTTGTTCCAAGTAAAGATTCAAAATTTGCATTCGTTAATGCTATCGAAGTTATATTTTGCACCTAAAGATTTGATCGCAGACGTAGCAACCTCTGTATCAAGTCAAGGAAACTGAGAAGTTTTAATGGTTTATTTAAGCAAGCCATAGAAGTTGTTTACAGAATCAATGTTGGTGGAAGAAAAGTGACTCCATCTAACGACACTTTGTGGAGAACTTGGGTTTCCTGATGAAAGATTTCTCAAAGCCAGTGATGGTTATGAGAAAGTTTACTTCTCTGGTAGGATCAAGTATGGGCTTGGAGGTGCAAGTCGTGAAGTTGGCCCTAATAACGTCTATAATACTGCTCGTGTGTTGAAGAGCAACAATGGCTCGGTTCCTCAGATTAATATGACATGGGGAATTTCTGGTGAACAGTGGCTACATGCATCTAATCCGATTGCATTTCTGCGATATTGCTAGTATGTCGCTTGGTATGCTACACTTCAACATCTACATCAACGGAAATTTGGCATATCAAGATATGGATATTTCATCTGCCACGAGTAATGTCTTGGCTTCCCCTTATTACATAGATTTTTGTGGTGGATGATGAGTTTTTCTTCTACTTCGGGTTTAATAAGTGTAAGTGTTGGACCCATCGAATACTAGTGCTGAACACGCAGTTGATGCCATCTTGAACAGAGTTTGAGATCATGAAGATGAATAAACACATTGGGTAGTCTCGATGAGTTAGTTTCCACGGATATGATACTTAGCCAATGTTCCAACAGAAGAAACCTTAGCTTGTTTATTGATAACAAGATTTTTCAATGTTTTTTCAAATCCTATTATGCTAATGTCGATGTAGTACAATAGGTGTCAATCCAAGTGGGAGTGTAACTAGCAATTAAAATGTGATAGACTACCCTAATTCAAGCCGTGTTAATTCAGTGGTTTGTTATCTATTGACCTAAGCGAGCAATTTAGACAACGGGAACCGAAAGCAAAAGTGAAAAGTAAACAGCGGAACAAAGTTCAGTAAGAGCACACAGCGTGACAAAGTGCAGTAAAGAACAAATAGTGTAACAAAGTGCAGTAAAGAAAAAATAGTGTAGCAAAGTGCAGTAAAGAGCAAATAGTGTAACAAAGTGCAGTAAAGAGCAATTAGTGTAACAAAGTGCAGTAAAGAAACAAATAGTGTAGCAAAGTGCAGTAAAGAACCAATAGTGTAGCAAAGTGCAGTAAAGAGCAAATAGTGTAACAAAGTGCAGTAAAGAGCAAATAGTGTAGCAAAGTGTAGTAAAGAACCAATAGTGTAGCAAAGTGCAGTAAAGAGCAAATAGTGTAACAAAGTGCAGTAAAGAGCAATGTCAAGTGTAAACAATGAATAAGAGAAAGGGTTTTCTTAAAGGGGCGGAGATCACGGATCAGCGTTTCACTTAAAGTCACTAAATCACTTATCAAACTCACACAAAGCAGATCTCTAGGCAATAAACTCATAACTACTGAGTCCACTCTCGTGGTAAAACAGCCTTAGCGAAGCTATCAACAGTTTTAAACGAGCCTAATAAACACCTTAGACAACTAATCCCTTAGGCTAAGAATGTAGATCTTTTGAAACGGTTTAAATCAGACGGTTCAACGCACCCGTCGGGAGTTTAAACGTCTAAAAATCATGTTTCAATTGATCAAAAAGGAACAAGCATTAACAACACCGAAACAAAAGAGATGATATTATTCTACTCTTAAGTGACTTAGATGACTTTAAGGTCCACGCTGATCTCGTCCGTTCCCTCAGGAACCCTAAAATTAACTACTCAGACTTCATAGGTAAAAACAATCAAGATAACACTAAAGGTGGAAGACATAGTAATAAAATTCAGAAAATAAACTAAGAGTAAAAAACAAACTGAAACTAAATTGAAAAGATCATAAAACGAAAGTGGAGTTTCTTGTTCTGAGATTACAACAATGAAAAAACTCGGAGGGTTCTGAAAACAGTGTTCAAGCGTGTTTTTTCTTTGTAACCTTACGGGGGTATTTTATACTAATTCCCCCGTTTTTACCTAAAAAGTAAAAAAGGAAAAGTTAAGAAAGATAGTTGACTCGACTTCGTGGGCCGAGTCGAGTCATTGGACCGTCTTAGGCGTAGTTGGCTTGGCCCGTCAGGAGTAAAATTGACTTGGCACGTCAAAGGTGAAGTTGACCTGGCACGTCAAAGGTGAAGTTGACTTGGCACGTCAAAGGTGGAAGTCCCACTGGGGTAGTTACCGCTGAGTGACGGTCCGAGTCCCCACTGGGGTTAGTTACCGTTGAGTGACGGTCTGAGGTCCCACTGGGGGTAGTTACCGCTGAGTGACGGTCCGAGTCCCCACTGGGGGTAGTTACCGTTTGAGTGGCGGGTCCGAGTCCTATTTCCTGAAAAATAACCCCAAATGCAATGCGTATGCTATGCAAATGTAACATGCGCTTAACACCTATTTGTGACGCGGATAAGAGGTAAATGCAACATATATGTATGAAAAAGTGAACTAGAAATGGTTCATAAAATATGTTAAAATGCGTGCATATCATTTATGTCAATGGTAGCTTTCATGTGTATCTTGTTGAGTGTTCACATTGTGACTCAAAGAAGGAAAGCTAAAGATGGATTTGAGTGGTTAAGGTTGTCGAATGGGTGTATCCGAAGGTAAAAAATCTGAAAAACCACGAATCTAGAATCCATGAAGCTTTAAGAGTTTAAAGGTAAATAACTTATTCTCGAGTATTCTTCTCTTCATACGAGTGTTGATGTTTATTGTTTATATATATATAGAGAAATATATGTATATTTTTGGTGATTCCAAGATATTGTCGATATGTAGGGAATTCGATATATCTAAAATGCTTTTTTGTTCTTGTTTGCTAAGTTTTCTGAGGGACTTGATTTCTTTTATTTTTATATTCATGGGTGGATTTCTTGATTTGAACATGTATGGATACAAAGTGGAGTTAACTAAAGTGAAACTGAATCGAAACTACCCTAAAAAAAACTCTAAATTTTAGGGAGTCTCTCCTCTCCATTTGGACTTTAGAGAAATATTGTTTTTTCTTATTTAATCATCAAAAATTATTCGACTGAATTTCCAATTTTATTATTGATAGAATTGTATTCTGATGAAACATGTTTTTACGGTGTTTTCTCAAATACCAAACTGTCTATTTAATCAATTGCAGTACAGTATGGTGGTCAATCCACTGGGAGAGTAACTAGCAATCAAGATATAATCTACTTATTCTAATCTAAGCCAAATTCGGTTTTAGTGAGTGGTGATCTATCCCTAGGTGACAACGAAATCTTAAACAAAATGCTAAAAATGAAAACAGAGTATTAGAATGTTAAAAAGCAGAGCATTAAAAGTAAAAGCAAATAGTGAAACTAATAAAGTGCAACACGAAATCTCAACCTAAAGCAGAGTATTAAAATTACGAAAATTCAATAAGGGAAAAACGGGTTTCTCGAGGATTAGGATCAATGATTAGGGTATTCCTAGGGGTTCTAGACTTATCTATCAACCTATTTAGATGACCTCTAAGCAAAGGAATCACAAAGTAAATCACATTCGCTCTCGCGCAATGGGGACCTCTCCTAAAAGACAACCTGACTTGACT